>PVKA01049846.1:0-13033 GCA_004027165.1 Ctenomys sociabilis | reverse complement strand
ACTAGGTAAATAATTATTGAATCTTTGATATAATTCAGCTATATAAAAATCTGTAAATATAATATCATGTATGCACCTTGTACAATACCAAAACGTTATGAAAACAGTTTGCAATGTATTATTTCATCGACTCTGTATGGTTATGGTGTTTTGAAACTGTCTGATTGACATTTGTATTTCAATAAAATAAAAATAAATGGAAAAAAAAACTACAATGTAAATGAGATTATAATTAATTCTAATTGAGTTGGGGCCATTCTGGTTGTTTGGACATTCCATACCGTGTGTGTCCCAGGTGAGGCTTAATCCTGGAAACCACGTGGTAGGTGATTGCCAGAAAGCTGTCCATGCCAGGGTGGATCTCAGAGCCTGGCCCTCTGCAGATTTTGGAGAGCTGACTTCCCCGTCCCTCTGGCCTACAGGACTCCTCCTTCTAGGAATTCCTCCATCCTACCTCATGTCTCAGTGCTTCAGGCAAGGTATTAGGTGAGACGAACACCCTATTTCTCGTGGAAGTAAATATTGTGCTCTCCAGAGTACTGTTAGTGTTTTTGTATTTGTTTGTTTGTTTTGTGTTAACATTTCTCCTTAAGAGGAAGCTAATGATTCCTTAAGGAATGTGCAGTCTTAGAAACAGTATATGAAGATGTCATTGTCTTATAGTAACCATTATTTGTCAGACTCCTCTATGCACTGTGGTAATTATGATAAAAGCAGCTATCATTTAAGTGAAGATGTGTGATACATATTATCTGTATATGTTTAATAATTAATAATTTTATATGTTTACCTCTATATGTTTAATAATTATGTGTAATATAAGCAACTATATATGTAGATATATATATGTGTGCGTGTGTATGCTTCTGTCTGTGTATAACATATATACTATGTCACATGTTACTACTAATGACATGCATATATGCAAATATGGTTCTCTTTATATAGATAACACTGATAATGTATGTAGCTCACTACACATGAATGCAAATCATAAATGCAGATATATACCTCAGTGACTAGATTCACTGAAATAGTGTAGTGATACATGTCCAAAGTCGTAAAACATTTCAAGAGAAATAACCAAGTAGCTAAATATTATTTTCTTTCTATGTGCATTGTAATTACTTTCAAAAGAATCTTTGAAGATTAAAAAAAAACTCTGTTTAATAAAGCCTGATAGAGCATACATTTTATCATTGTCAAAAATCAAATTACATTAAATCCCAACTAATCTTCCACGACCTTCCTAATGCATTGTTTGTGAAGGCAGAGCACACCCAGAACATTTATTTAAAAATATAGATAACACACATTAATAAATAGGAGGGCAAAGCGCTGTCTTTGGAGATATTTCCAGCATAAGAGCTTAAGGGTGATTACCTTCTCACAAAACCACTGCAGGTGATGCGCAGTGGTAATGACTCAGAGAGCAGAGCTGTATTTACTTGCTGCCCATTTTCCAAACAGAACTGTATTTTATGATCATTCTTATTGCTGTAGTCAGAATGGTAATGTTGCTCAATGGTGACCGGAGAAGTGTGCCCACCCAGGGCTGTGAAGTGCTTTAACATTCTTTACTTTTTGAAGGAGAAAGTTAGGACTAGATTTTGTTTCCCAAAGTATCCTTGAAGCAAAGATAACAAATGTGATTTTATAGAATAAGAAAATGAAGACCTGTAATTAACTGAGCAAAACATAATATTTTGTTTTTATTTAAAAACTCACCTTAAATAAAGACAAGTATCTAAAAATATTAACTGAGCATTTATTAAAAATATCATGGTACATTTCTTGTGCTTTAAAAAAATGAGGGTGGTTATTATTATGTCCATGTTATAGCTGAAAATTGAGGGATATAATTAGTTAAGTAAGTTTACCCAGGGTAAGGAAGTCTGCTCAGTGGTGGAACTCAAGATTGGAGCCTTTCTTACTTGTTCAGAAACTTTTTTAAAAAAGGACATATCTGAGTGCCATGAATATAGCTCAGTAGCCAAGCACCTGCCTGGCAAGCACCAATGTTAGAATTCAATTGCAAGGATCAAAAAATATGATGTATCCAAACTTAGATATTTAAAGTAGAAACTGTGCTCAAAGTTTTGATATGCTGTAACAAGCTTAATCAATATCATTGAATTTGGTTGTACATTTATGCTCAAAAATTGATTTCATTTTTCAGGCTTAAAAAGATGAGATAGATAAACTCCAAATCAAACCATTCTTAGATTAATCAGAATGATATCAGAAATTAATTGGGGAGGTGTTCATATGTCAGCCACTATATTTATTGTATTACATGTGCTTTCTCATTTAATCTCCAAAAAAAAACCTCTGAGACAAAGTGACAAATAACAAATTTTTCTTCCTAAAATAATATATTCTGATTCATTAATCTAGCAACTGTTGTAATGGGACTTTGTGCATGGAATTAAAATAACTTATTACAGGTAGAATTATTAGTTAAGATTACCACTCAGCTGATGGTAACAAAGAGATTATCTTGCGAGTGCTTGGTAGATCCATATACTCACAAAAATTTCTTCACACCAGAAAAAGAAAGTAAATGAAAAGAAACAAAGGAGAATGCAAGAGATATGCAAACCATGGGAGAGATTTGGCATCCTATTGCATTTTGAAGCCCAAAGAAGCCAAACTCCTAAGTAATACAGTGAGCTGACTCCATAGCAAATTTTTAAAAAGATTTTGCATATTAATCACAAAATAATGTGGTACAAGTTTCTAAATATAATATCTATCCCAGCTTCAAATATAAAAAAAATAAGTTAATATTAAGAACAAGAAGCTTTTGCAAGCATCATAGTGTACAATCTTGTTTTAAACATTAATGCTATTTTAAAACTAGTATTTTTCTGTAAAGATATTAAAATGAAAGTCTTGCAGGATCATGTTTAGACCTCAAACTGCAGTCCCAGAAGTCACTGTTTTCTCCTTTATGTTAATAGTAATTGGATAAAACTTTCTCTGCAGGTTGGTACATTTGCATTTTGAGAGATACAGAGGGAGAGATATTGGTGCAAATTGGAAATGGAATGAAACATGATATTTACACTGGTTTTAAATATTTCAACATTCTTCTCATGTCATTTTTAGCCAACAGATGAGAGGTAGAGATGTCGGGATTTTTCATTTCACCAAACAGCGTGCAGCATCTGCTATACTGAAAACTTTTACTTTTTTGAAGTATAAATATACTTTCATTCCATTTCCAATTTCTGTGCTCATCTTCCCCATGGCACCTCATAAGGTACAAATCGCTAGGCAGTGTTTTTAAAATAATAATGATAATAACATTTCTAACTATGATGTGGAGAGAACTCACTGTAAACTGAGAAACGTACAACACACTCTATGCTGCCTGAATATGATTATTTGCAATAATGAGTAAAAGGTGACAGACAATAAATAAAACAGACCATATTATATCATTAAATAAACATTAGTTCCAAAAGCAGTTAAATATTTTCTTAGAGAGTGTTCTGATTCTTTCTTTACAATTTAACAATGTACCTTCTTTTTAGACAAGCCATATATATATATGACATGTTTTTATATGAACAAATGCCATGAAGAAATATTAGAATGCTTAAGTATAATATACTTTAAAGGACACATATTTTAGAATTTGAATAATTCTGTATTATGCAATTACTTTGGCTACAAATTCAGTGGTATATTGAATCATTAATTTTCAACTCATTTTATCCTGCATTAGAGTGATACATTCTCTATGCATACCCTTGACTTTCCAGTGTTATCTAGCAGAATGGGGTAAATTTACTCTATGATTCTCTTCATATTGAACTGGCTTTATGATTTATGACACACAGTGGGATGTTATCAGTAATGCCACTGAGCCATTTCTGGGTTCAGGGTCTAAGAGGCACCCTGGTCTTTGGTTCATTCTCTTGTCTTTTGGCTCCTGCTAAGAGAAACCCTTGGTCTGAGTGGTTGCCTCTCCTTAGCCTGAGATCCAGAAAGGATGCATGAGTCTGCTTGAAACATAGCACCCACGATGAATGAGGCTCGATTGGTCCTGCGGCTTTGAGCAGAGTCACCAGGCAGGCTTTGCAATCATCTTATCACACTGTGGCCAAGCTGAGGATGTTTGGGTGAATCTTCTGAAAGCATTATTTTTACTGAAGCCAAACTATGCCCATGTGAATGAATTATTGTGTGCCACTGAGACTTGGCAATTGCTCTTTAGGCAATAACATGAACAATTAAACATATTGCCTTCACCCCCAGTACTAGGGATTGAATTCAGAGCCATTTAAATGAGCTGCACCCCCAGCCTTTTTATGCAAAATATTCTGAGAAGTGATTTTGCTAAGTTGTCTGGGCTGCATTTCAACTTATGATCCTCCAGCTTGTACTTCCCAGAACCCTGAGACTAGAGCGTGCACCACCACACCCAGTCAATCTTCCAACTTTATCACTGAATGCACTGTTTTTTAATCAACCACATCTACTTTTTGAGGGATTGATCTCTTTATTCATTTTCTCTCCATCTCACGCACAGTGCTGAGGAGTTTGCTCAGATGCTCACATGGTTACCTATTAAAAGTTACTGAAAGACCTTGTCTATGTGCTCATATCTCTTAGTACATGAAAAATTCCTGTGTCTTATTTGGAGCTCCTTGCTTCCAAACGAGTCAGAAGCAACTGATAGTTAAATATTGTATGTAATGATGGAGAATAGATTGATCCATATATATTCTATTCATCTGATGGCACATGGCATTTGGGCATTCAGTGTGCTGTATACTGTACAAGTAAGGTTCTTAGATGGAAATAAATTGAAAACACTTAACTGTTTCAGAAATTAGTAGTAATTTTTTAAAGTGTCTCTCTAGTATAAGAAGCAAAAAGCAGAAATACAAGTGGAAACATACAACAACTAAAAACAATTGAGTCAGATAAGGAAAACTGAATGGCATATGCTGCAGGATACTAATCATCTTTTCTTCTGGATGGTTAACAACCTAAGTTCACAGATCAAAGCTGGAGAAATAGAAGAGCCACAAGGCCAGCCAACATTTTGGCCCTAGCCTTTCAAAGCCAGTGAAGACTCAGATGAGATCAGGCGTGTTCAGGGTGGTATGGCTGTAGACTCAGCGAAGACTCAGGACATAGGAGAACCTGTACTGCAACATCATGAAACTCAGTTGAGCTACAAATTTTCTGAACAAGGAGATTTTGGAGCCACAGAGGAAAGAGATTGAAGTTCTATAGTGTGTCTATAGAACACAATGGAGAGTCACATGGAGAGAAAACTTTCTCTCAGGCTTTCCCAGAGAGCAAACTGGTCAAGCATTGGCCGTGACACATCCACATTGATGACACAGACAAAGGATCTACAGAATAAGGTACAGGACTACAAGATAAACCCTGAGGGGACCTCACTGGCCTCATAAGAAACATAAACTACAGGTATTGGTATATAGGTCTGGCTCTATCTAGGTCTTAACCATCCAGCAAAAAAGTATAAAAATGAAGTATACACTGTGGGGAAATAATAATAAGTTGAGCTGTAAATGGCTATGGTCGACAACTTCTTCGGATAGAATGGTTGTGGAATGCTGGACTGTGTTGGATTGTGTTGTTGAGTTCAACCTAAATTAGTTGAATGACAATGGAGAGCCCATCTTTGACAGGTGTAGACAAAGGAAGGTGTATAGAAAGGAAGAATCACGATGTGTGTGTATGGACAGTACAGTTGGGGTAGATAACGCCATGCTTCTACATAGTTCTATGAGAGGCAAGATTTGCACTAATGGTGGTTGGACAGGAAATTATGTCGGCTTCTAGTACTATGGACAATCACTAGGAAAATAACAAGGTAGAAAGTATTAATTATAAAATAAAAATATAAAGTGTCAATGGAAACATCTTTTAGATTATCCTATTAGGTCCTAGAAATGTGTACTTACATAAACACATGCACACACACACACACACTTTTTCGTTTGTACCTCAGTGCAGTAGATTAAATGGAATTTTCCTTGACAAATGGCATGTTAAAATTGTATTCAACATGCATTTTAACATTATTTTTTTTTAAATTCACACTTGTTTTCTATAGACTTTATTCAACCTCACATTGCAGTGCTGGGAAAATGATGATTGTGCCACTGTTGCTATTCCTGTTTGGATTATAAGGGAGCTGACTGAAAAAGACAGAATTCTCTGAATTGGGACCTGAAAAGTTGTAAAGAAAAGATAAATAGAATCCTGGCTTTCTCATAGATCAGCACTTGACCAAAATTTAAGACTGAATTTAATCCGAGGCATGTTATAGGTAGTGATTGTAAGGCACATGGAGAGAAAACATTCAGGCTTTCACAGAGAGCAAATTGGTCAAGCAATGGCCATGACTCATGCACATGGCTGACACTGACAGAGGATCTACAAAGTGAGGTACAGAGTTACAGGATAAATCCTGAGGGGACTTGACTGACCTCATCAGATACAAAAGTTACATTTTTTTTTTGTTATACATGTCTTATTTTCTCTTGGCCTTAACCATCCAGCAGAAAAGTATAAAAATGAGGTCTCAAAAGTAAAGCCATATTTATTGCTGATCTGTGAAAGGCTCAAGTTAACAACTTCTGACACTGCCAGTCCTGGATAAATCACTACTATTATGAACTACTGGACTATATGGGATTTTTTTTTGCTGAATTCATGCACCTACAATATTCAAATGACAGTGGAATGCCCATCTCTGATAAAACTAAACAAAAAAAAAAGGAGATACAAAGGAAGGACCATTTTGTATCTGTATTTACAAAATAGGATAGATATACAGTAACTGTCTCTTAATTCAATGAGAAGAAAGATTTGTACTAATAGTGTTTGTACTACGAAGATAACAATATGCACTGTATTCATTATTGAAATTGTCCTTTTAATCACTTTAGAAACTCCTTGTTTCTCAATAAAATTAATAAAAAATAAAAGAAAAAAAGAATTTCAGATACTCTATCATATAGAAAATATGAAGTTTTCGAAAATTTGAAGTTTTTGCACAAGGTTTTAAAAAATAATCTTGAGTTTTATTTAATTTTAATCAGAGAGTGCTATTTGTAATTTATAATAGATGGGAATTGCTGTTTGGTCTATATTTTAAAATATGTTATTCTTAATATTTCCCCATGTGTTATGAAAGGTGTTTTCTTTATCATTCAAGTGTATGGACTAATGTATCCATTATATGAATAATGTTGCTCAGATTATCAATATTCTTGCTTTATTTATTTAATTTAATTTGTCTTCTACAGTCTTTTTTAAAAAATGTATTAAACAGAATCTCACTATGTAGCTTCAACTCATAGTGATCCTCTTGCTTTTAGCCTCCCCAGCACTAGGATTACAAACCATGCCTAGTCTGGGTGGCCAGCTCAGTGCTCCTATGGGCAGGGCCAGCATGTCATGTGGTGCCAGTGATCAAATCTGGTACCTCTACTTGTCTAAGCAGTATCTTAGTCAGCTGAGCTATCTGAAGGCCCTCACCAGTCTTCTATAAATAGCAGTTTATTTATGTTTCCTATTTTAATTGTTTTAGTGTGTATCATTTCTTACATCTTTTGTAGATTTTTGTCAATGGAGGGAACTTCTGCTTTGTAGTACAAGGACCTTTACAATGATTCAGGATGAATCATGATATTTAGCAGTGAAATATGTTCTTTGTATGGATAACACTTAGGTTCATGTTCCATTTTCACTGTCAGTGTTGGTGTCTCTGCTTCTGACTTTATCTCTTGCCCTGTGCCTCTTACTGCAGTGCTTTTTCTACAAGTTTCTTAAATTTCAGTATTAATTTTTCCTTTTTTAAGCATTACATAGCTGGATGTGTGCTTAGATCAAAATTTTTTTAAATAGATAAGTTAGGACCAGGGAGATGGCTCAGTGGAATAAAAGCTTCCCTGTCATGGGCAAGGGCCTGAGTTCAATCCCCGGATCCACCAAAAAGAATAAAAAAATAACATAGATAAGTTAGATCCACTTACATTTGTTGATCACACTGATGTTCCTACCCGCAAATCTGCCATATCATTTTAGGTGATAATTAGCACTAGTACATAGGTTTCATATTTCTTTTCAAAAGATACATAAATTTCTCTTTAAGTTTCTATTTATTAATATATTTAGGAAGCTGTATATTTTCATTTTATTAAATAGCTTTTACTCACACTTTTTTCCACTCTTTTCTTCAAGTTTTTTGGTGTGTGTATGTGTGTGTATGTGTTTGTGTGTGTGTGCACAGGATCTCATTTCACTGCTCAGACTCACAGTGGTCCTCCTGAATTCTGCCTCCCTAGTGCTGGGATTACAGGCTTATTGCACCATGCCCAAACTCCATCCCCAGCTCATTGAGCCAGGAGAGGCCTGCAAGGCATGCAGTGCCAGAAATTGAACCATTTTTGGTGGAACCTGGGATTGAATTTATGCTCTTGTGCTTGCCAGGGAAACGTTTATTACACTGAGCTATCTACCCCGTCCGACAGATTCCTTTTCAAGAACACCTACTTTTGTATCTGACAAAGTCAGTCAAATCCCCTCAGGATTTACCCTGAAACTTGCTCTGCAGTTTGTAGATCCTTTGTCAGTGTCAGCAATGTGGATGAGTCATGGCCATTGCTTGACCAATCTGATCTCTGTGAAAACCAGACAGAATGTTTTCTCTCCATGTGACTCTCCTTAGGCACACTCTACATCATTGATCACTTTCCTCTGTGGCCCCATAATCTCCTTGACCAGAAAATTTGGGACACTACTAAGTTACAGGATGTTACAGTACAGGTTCTTTTGTGTCCCGAGTCCTCACTGTCTTTGAAAGGCTAGGGCCAAAATTTTGGCTGTCTTTGCATCCCTTCTTTTTTTCTAATGTTTGGTCTGCCAACTTAAATTGTTAACACTACAGAAGAGAAGTTTAATGATATTATTACCGTAGAACATAGGCAGTTGAGCTTAACCTCACTATCTGTCTGAATATCAAACATTTTAGGCATTATGTGGAACAGGTATTTTTCATCAAGTATTGATATGTTAAACTTTAAATTCCTACAGAATGCGAAGAAAAACAAGAAAAAATAATAAGATAAAAAATTAAGAAATAAGAAGAATTACATATTTTTACACAGAAATTTAGAAATCTAACCATATAAAGCATTGTAGCAAGAGAGTCCTTTGTTTAGATTGTTTTGCTTTGCTGAATTCATGCACCTACATTATTTAAATAGCAAGTGAATACCCATCTCTGACAAAATTAAACAAAACAAGAGATACAAATGAAGGACCATTTTGTATCTGTATATACAAAATAGGATAAATATACAGCTACTTTCTCTTAATTCAGTGAGAAGGATTTATAATAATAGTGTTTGGACAAAATATCATGTCTGCATCTTGTACTTTGAATAACCACCTTGAAGACAACAATATGCAATGTATTAGTTATTGAAACAGTCCTACAAGTCAGTTTTGAAACTGTGTCATTAATATTTGTTTCTCAATAAAATTTAAAATAAAAAAAGCATACCTACTTTCTCAAAGGTCCAAAGTGTATCTTCATGCCTTTTGAGGGGAAGAAAAAAAGGGTCCAGTAGAGCAGTTGTGTGTTTTTCATATCTTTTGCTCTTGTTTCTTGCAGCTGGAATTCTCTCTTCTTCCTCTTCATCATCATCATCATCATCATCATCTTCTTCTTCTTTCTTCTTTCTTCTTTCTTCTTTCTTCTTCTTCTTCTTCTTCTTCTTCTTCTTCTTCTTCTTCTTCTTCTTCTTCTTCTTCTTCTTCTTCTTTTGGGGGGGTAAGAGTGTGCAAGGAGTTCAGAGTCTCACTACGAGATCAGACTCATAGTGATCCACCTGTTCACAGCCTCCCAAGAGCTGGGATTACAGGCTCACACCATCACACCTAGTCTCAATTGCCATCTCAATGTGCCCTGGGGGCAGGTCCAGCATGGCAGGACCATGGATAGAACCCTTGGCTGCTGCCAGTTTATTTAGCTCGCAGTTTGTGAGATTTCAGTCCTTACTTCACTGGCTCTAAGGCAGGGCAGCACACAGAAGAAGGCAAACATTCTTGGTGGAGCAAAACAAAAAGCATCAAGAACAAAAAGGGAGGAGCAGAAAGAGTAAGCTTCTTTCCTTCCCTGTGTTGGTTGCAGTCTGTGCCCCAGGGTGAGTACAGCACTCAAGCCCATAGTCCCAGCATTGACACATGAATCAGAAATTCCAGAAATTCACCACAGAACTACATGAGGTTTTTGTGGTACATCTAGACACTAACCATAACATAATGCCTGTGTTTTGTCTAGTTTCCTACAGAGGGCTAAATACCTTATTCTTTTATCATGATAGAGGAAAATTTAGCTAGCATTAGTTTGTAAAAGCTTCACAGGTTATGCTAATGTAAAGCTAATGTTAAGAGCAATTACTTCAGTTTCACAGGCATTGAAAAGATAAAAGAACATTTAATGATTATTGTGATAATTAGAATTCTATGAGTGGCTGAGCAGCACCAAATGTTTGTTGCACTGTAACTCTTTTAAGAACTCTGAAAGATAGATTAATCTATATGAGGTTATTGGTTCTCGTTTAGTGAAACATAGTTCAATGAGGTTCAAATAAAGCAGAAAGCTGGGCCGTACATTGAGAAAGTATGTAAGACTATCCTGAAGAGTGGAAGTTGGGAATCACAGTGGATACCACCACACATTCTTTCTCTGCACGCACCGTGTTCTCCTTCTCTCTCTTCTTCATTTCCTTCTTTGTGTTTTTCCTTGTGCATTTCCCATGGGTCTCTCTATCTTTCACTTTTTCCTACACACACTCACACACACACACACACACACACACACACACACACACACGGAGTCTGTTAGCTGCAATTAAGAAAAACATTCTATTCAACTCACTAAATTAATTGGTAATTGTAAATGTGAAAAGAAGACCGGTGACAGAAGAAATCTGAGAATGTATTATGTCAGCAATCACCTGTGCTACCACAAGACTTAGTTTCATGTTGCTTTATTTTATGTGCTCCCTGCAAACCTTGTTTTAAATGTAATATGACTTTCCAGTTGTTTCATCAGGACAGGGTACAACAATACAGAGAATGAAAGAGATAAACCCTTCTTATGCAAAAGATATTTCCCAGTATATGTTTCCATGACTTTTAAATAAGAATTTGAACATTTGCTCATTTCACAGTTTGCATTAACAAACAACAATAGCAAAATATTTATCCTGGCTAAGGGGCCCACCTGTCACGCCTCAGAGATCTTCAACTCAGGTCACCAAGTATGACCAGTGGCAACCTTAGACCAGATAAATATTTGTGATATTGTGTATTAATGCATAAATATTTTTTCTCTTTTTATTTGTTTTTATTAATACATATTTGCAACATACAATGTTTACTTTCCTCATGTAGAACTTGCACTGGTACTTAGCACAGCTTAATTCTTTTCTCTCTCCCCCTCCATCCATGTCTAGAACCTCTTCACATTAAAGAAAGAACTGTCACCCCACTTCCATTATATATTTATTTTGATTTTTATTTATAATATTAGTTTCTTATATGTGATATATGAGAAACCATGAGATATTTAAGCTTGTCTTATTTATTTCATTTAGTATCACTCCTGCAAGGTATCTTAGCTACTTTGTTTTATCTATGAGAAACAGTAACCCCCACAACTTATAGGAGGAATAATTTATTTTGCCCCATAGTCTGTAGTGGTTTGGTTCATCCGCTTCAAGGCAGAATGACTTGGGAGAGAAAAAGTGTTCATGACATGGTTCATGGGGTGGATGAACAAAGGTAAAGAGGAAGGATGACCGATCCTGCTAGTCACACTCTGTTACCCACCTTCTCATAAACTTTCACCCACCCCAATTTCACATTTAGCAGTGTACTAATCCACTGGTGAGCACCATTCTCCTTTGCTCCAATCATCTACCCAAAGCCCCACCAGGGAGAACATGACTAAAGCAAGACCAAGACCAGTACAGCATATGTAATTTCAGCACACCTGAACATTGAATTGAGGAGTGTCAAGTCAAGCACCAGGTGTCTATCATTGGCAAGATGTGAACTCCAAAGGGCTTGAGCAGTCTCACCCAAGACACTGCCAGTGGTTATAGCCTTCAGAGTTGCTCTCAGGAGGCCAATTTCATTCACTCTTTTTCTTATTTTTTTGAACAGGATTTTTATATGCAGTTCAGACATGTACTAAACTCACCTTGTAGCCCAGGTTAGCCTTAAACTCACAGCAATAGTCTTGCCTCAGTCTGTTGAGTGCAGAAACAGCAGACATGCGCTACCTGTCCATCCTTTTCTCTCATTATTCACAGATTTCCTCGGGAATTTTATGTTCTTTGCCTTGCCAACATCCCATGGTATCCACTGCACTGACATCAACTGCACAGCATCACAAACTGCCTTCTCAGAAGCACACTGCTTGGCTTCCCAGACTTTATTTCTGAAAATAGAGTGGAAGACTTCCGACCCCACAACTCTTGTATCCTGCATGTACCTAAATCCTGAACCACATGGATGATGCCAAGGTCTGGTGTCACCTGGTACAGTAATTCAACTTCTTTCTATGTACCTGAAAAGCTGAATATTATTCCATGGAACCGATTCCCTAAACTGCAGACATTCTGGAACATTTTCCCAGAAACTCTCTTCTCAAAGCAAAGTTTTCAATGTTGATTTAGTTCCTCACATTCCTCCAAGTCATTTCCTATGGTAAACTGCTAGGCTTCTTTATAATGCTAATATTTTCAGGAATCAAGCTCTCCTCTAGTCCACCTTTGTAGCTCTCAATTTTACTGAAACTTCCTTTCTAGTAAAACTCAAAACTTTTAAATACATCCACCTGTGATTTTTCTTTTGGTTCTCAAGGCAAAGTTGGCTCCAACAGTAGCTGTGACATTGCCTCAACATTATTCTTTTTTTTTTTTTTTTTTTTTTTTTTTTTTTTTTTTTTTTTTTTTTTTTT
>PVKA01049845.1:0-13033 GCA_004027165.1 Ctenomys sociabilis | reverse complement strand
ACAGACTTGGGGAGACCGTGAGAGCACCTTTAGGTATTAGAAAAGCCCCATTACCTTCCACTTCCTCCCCACCAATAAACAGTCCGACTTCTGGTAAAGGCTCAACGGCAGTCTCCCTAAGCATTAAAATACCACCCCTGACAGTCTTCCAGCAAGTAAGCTGATGCTGTCTCCCCGGCTCCCGCAATGGCACCCCTAACAGGAGCCCGCTAAGACCAAGACACCTCCGTCCTCCAGTAGAAAAGTGAAGCTCGGCTCAGCCCATTAAGTCCAGAATCCGCGGCACTGCGGTCGGGGGCCGGCCAGCCGTCCTATTGTCTGCCCTCAGGTGTTCAGGCTCAAGGCCCCTGCCACTCAGGGCCCGGGACGAGCTACCCCACTTAAGATGCTCCGCACGATGCCGGAACAGGCTTCAAATGAGGACTCTCTAGGCCATCGCGAAGTTCACAAATCGTTAGCTCTCGATCGACATTTATTGGCCTGAAAAAACGAAAGAACCGGAAGATGACCTTAAGAAACGTGGAGGGACTTTTAATTTCGCTAAAGTCGCCTCAGTTTCCCAAGAACCCTGGCCTCACATTCAGCCACTGACTGGTCTTCTACAAATGACGCCGCCTCAAGCTGAACGGCGCGATCCGCCCGCTTCGGCTTCCTGCCCCTAAGGATGATGGCCGCCCAGCGGCTTCACTTCACTGCTCCCCAACACGGAAGAAGGGGTCTAACGATTGGGTGGCGCGGGGAGATCGAGGGAAGAAGGCCCTTGGTGGTTGGGCAGCGTTAGGCGAGGCTCGTTTTAAAGGAGCCGGCCGTAGGAGCTGTCGAAAGCTGCAGATCCGCGGGAGGCGGCGGTGAGCGGCGCGCGAGGGAGGGCGCGGGGCGGCTGCGGCGGGGGCGGGGGCGGCGGCGGCGGGGGCGGGGGCGAGGACACATCCGAGCCACCTGGTCTGGGGCCGCGGGGACGCTGGACTGGGATTCGGCCAGGATGGGGGTGGGACGGTGTCTGTGGGCGGGACCTCCCCCAGGTTGGTGTGAAGGGCTCGGAGCCTGACAGCGGATCCCCCGGGATCCAGGCTGAGCTCCGCGGTGCCCGAGCTCGGGCCGCCCCTAAATGAACGGAGCTCTGCAGAGCCGGAGCTCCGAGGGGGAGGGGGGACCTCGCGCGGCGTCTGATTGGAGGAGCGACGCTGTGGGATCCTTTCTGTCGGGATCCCGTCCGCGGAATCTTGGGGACGGGGGCGTCGCTGCGGAAAGTGCTGCTTCAGAATTCTCGGCCGCTTGCCGAGGGGAGGAGTGTCTCAGAGCGCCCCGGCGGAAACGGAGCTCCCCCGGACGGGGGTCCCAACGGATCCCTCGAGATCGCAGGGCACAATGCAGAGATAGAGGCCTGGAGAGGCTCGGGCCGTGACCGAACTTGGCCCTCCACAATCCAGATTCTTGCGGCAGGTGCCAAGGCACAGCGCGAGCGATTTGATCCGAGGCCGCGGCAGCGAGAGGACTCCCTCTCTGGGCCGCCAGTCGGGGGCGCCATTGCCGCGCCTCAGCGCTCCGGCCTGTAGTCAGCCTCGGCTTCGGGTGGATCATGAAGGGCGGAGCCCCTGGGAAGGGGCCGGCCCTCACTCTGCGCTCCCCCGCTCCCCCCTCATCCCAGGCCGCAGCCTGGGATCCCCCAGGGACCCCTTGAAGTCGCCGTTTCCCCCATGGACTTGCCTGGGGACCCCAGGTGAGAGCGCACCCCGCCCACCTGTCTTGAGCCGGGGAAACGGGGATCTTGGTGGCCGTATTGGGAAACTAGCGCTACAGCCCATTCCCGGTTCAAGCGACTGTCCTCTTTCTTCCACTCTCTAGCCCTTCTGGCCGGCCGAGTTTGTGCCGTCAGCCCCTAGCTCGAGCGTTACGCGAAGCCAGGAGCCCGAAACGACCGAGGCTGCAGCCCCAGGGGTCCCCTTCACCCCTGGAAAAGGCCTCTCGGCGGGTCCTGGCGGTGGTGCTGGAAGATGTCATGGCCTCTCATATGGTGAGCTCCCGAACAACGGAAAGACCTTTCCCCTCTCGAACCTTCTCAGTCCGAAGTCAGACCAGATACCTGCTGTGGAGACTAGACGCAAACACATCATTCTCATGCCCGCTCGCGGCAGCCTCCCTAGTGCTGGAGCCCTGCTTGGCTTCAGGTCCTCCAACCTAGGATTCGCAGGTCTGCCGGGCGCACCCCCTGCCGGCCTGGAACCATGTTCTCACAATTTAGTTTTTTTGTGTTTGGTACAGGGTCTCACTACTTGGTCCAGACTCACCCGTAGTGGTCCTGTTTTCAGCCTCCCTGGCGCTTGGATTACAGGCATGCACCACCACACTTGCTCTTGATAGCCGGCTCAGTATTTGATGCCCAAGACCATCTTTTTTTATATATTTACTAAAGTATTACCATAATGTACATACATGACCTGCCTTTTTTGCATCATGTATGTACCTTTTCTGCACCATGACTCACCTTTCCATTTCAGTAAATCTTCATACTGGGGATTTTTTTGCTTCTTGTTACTGTTTTTCTTGTACTAGTGCATGCAGTTTACATTAATCCATTAATCTTAGGGAGCTAGTATATGCCCTTAACATATGCTTTTCTTTTATTATTATTGTATTGGGAATTGAACTCAGGACCTCAAGCTTGCCAGGCAGGCACTGTGCCACTGAGCTGCATCTGTGGCCCTTCTTTTTTTTTTTTATTTCCCCCCCTTCTCTTTGGCAGAACCTTGGGTTGAACTCAGCCCCTTGCACTTGCCAGGCAAGCACTTATTCTACTGAGCCATCTCCCCGGTCTCTTTATCCTTCCTACCTCCTCTTTCCCCTTTCCCTGTCAGACATTCCTATAATTCTTCTGCTGTTTTCCCTTTGGGAAGCATACTGTATTTGACTTCATTGCACAGATCAGAAAAACTGAGGCCCCAAATCAGGCAGAACCCACCCAAAGTAACCCTTTATTTCATTTCTCTAAACAGCCCAGATGAGATTACTCACAACCCATACCTGCCCTTCAGGATTCTGATAACTAGCCTCTGCTTCAGCCCAACTTTTTCTTGGGTGATCTGAGTAGATTCTAGCCATAATTTCTGTCACTTTTGTGGCTAAGGACATTATTTGGCACAAAGGAGCCCTGTTAAGTCCAACCTCATTCCTGCTCTTGATACTTCTTCCTCTCCTAGGTCTCCCTAACCCGACAAAGAGAGATCTCCATCCCATGGGACCATAGCAACCACCAAGATGTTGTCTGTAACCAGTCATCCACCTCAGCACCCAGGCAGGTCAAATGGTCTTCTCAGGCCAGGTGAGCACTGAGAGGTGGGCAGTAGGCCAGGATGTTGGTGCTGAGCACACTGATCTCCCTGTTCTTTCACAGGCCTCCTGACTCACTGCATTTATGCAGAGACCCCTTAAGCCGAACCCACCAATCTACCCTGAGGCGGCGATCAAGGATAAGCCCTGGCCAGGAGAGCAATCCTTCACCAAAGGTGGACCGGACCCCACAACCCACCCTGGTGGTGCTGCTGGAAGATATTGGTGCTCCCATGCCCCCAGCAGAGGTATAAAAACAATTGAAGTTGTCAGTGGTCCAGATAGAACAGGTCTAGAGTGGGGTAGAAGACACAGTAGGTAGCCTGAACTGGGTAGATTTCTCTCAGGACAGGACAGCAGCACTGTAGGTGGCAGACACTGCTTGAGCAAAGACTATATAAAAGTCTTTGGTGTGAACCCAAGGGGGTTGTCTAGGACCTGAAAGTCAGGACATGGCGAGCTAGGGAAGCCAAAGAGGGCTTCCTTGCCTCTCCACAAATATCCCATGTTTGCATCCAGGGCTTCGTCGATGAGAGCCCCAACTGCATCATCCCAACACAGAGGTGAGAGCTGGGGAGGGGTTATCAAAGTGTTCATGCCACAGCCATCACCCAGGTAGCCAGAGCTAAGGGCCTCAGGATTTCCTCACCATGTTTTCCTCATAGCTCCTTTGGGGGACTTAGGGACAGGGAAGGTGCTGACCTAGGGGATCTGACCCTGGAGGCCCCTCCAGCCTTTACCTTGTTCCTCCATCCCAGAGCTGAGCTTGTGACTATGATGCACCAGTCAGGGACTGCACCCAGGGACCTTGATCCCCCATTCCAACCCCGTACCCTGCCTGCAGACCATCTGGACAACGCAACGCCAGATAAAACTCCGAGGGGTGAGACTTGGGGTCTTTGTTTTGTTTGCTAGAGTCCAGCTATGTATCCCACACTGGCCTTTAACTGAGAGATTTTCCTGCCCCTGCCTCCCATGTGCTGGTTCATAGGCATGCACCAGCATAAAGCTCTTAGTTGAGATTATGTCAGATGCAGGGGTGGGGTGGGGCTTAACATATGAAATTGGGATTTAGATTGCCAAGGCTGGAGGTTCAACTCCTAACTAGGGGAGGGACTTAAGACGCCTGTACTTGAGGATAACCCTAGGATTGAACTCAGGACTCTCCTTAAAGCCCTGATCACAGCTGAGCCTGGCTTGCGTCTCTAGTATGCAGTGGGTAGGAGATGGAGATACTGCTGTGAATCCTGTTTGACACTCCTTTCCTCAGCCCCAGATGCTGCTCTGGAGCCCCCATCAATCCCACCACCATCCAGCCTTCTACGCCCCCACCTCAGTCCCTGGGGCTTGGCTCCCCTCTTCCGCTCTGTGCGCTCCAAGCTGGAGAGTTTCGCTGACATCTTCCTCACACCCAGCAAAACCCCAGACCCTCCACCTCCGTCATCCCCTATGAAGCTGGAGCTAAAGATTGCCATCTCAGAGGCTGAGCAGTGCAGGGCTGCAGAAGCTACTACGTCCATCAGCCCCCGGCCCCCTATCCGCCAATGGCGGGCTCAGCAGCACAGTATCCCTACCCCTCTCTCTAAGCTCTCTCTGGGCCGAAGCCACTCCTGCCCTGATCTGGGACCCCCTGGCCCAAGTACCTGCACCTGGCCTCCTTCTCCACCCCAACCAAGCCGGCCACGCCCACGACGGCACACTGTGGGCGGTGGGGAGATGGCCCGTGCCCCACCACCCCCTCTGCCCTGTCTCCGGAAAGAGGTCTTCCCTCTTGGAGGAGTAGGAACCTCTGCTTCTCGAGCCACATCTTGCTCGTCCACTGCGTCTTCTTCCTCCTTCTCCGAACCAGCAGAACCCAGGTAGAGGTCAGGATGAACCCTCCTTGAAGCCCTGGTCACAGCAGAACCTGGCTTCTGTCCCTCAGTATACAGTGGGCAGGAAATGGAGATACTGCTCTGAATTCTGTTTGCCACTGAGCATCCTTTTCTGCAGGTTGGGCTCAACCAAGGGGAAGGAGCCAAGGGCCTCAGAAGACCAGGTGCTTTCAGATCCTGAGACCAAGGTAGGAGCACAGGTGAAGGGGAGGAGACTGGGACCCTGAGCCCATGACATTCTTCCATTTTGTCATTTTTTACAGACTATGGGAAAGGTTTCCCGATTCAGGATACGCAGAACACCCAACCGTCCTCAACTAAATCTTACACCAATGGGGCTGCCCCGACCAGTCAGGTGAGGAGCTTCTTTGACCAGACAGGTGGAGGCTTGTATCTCCCCAAGTATGGCTTTATCTCCTCTCAGGCAGAACAGTCTAGCCAGGAGATTTAATCTGATGTAGCTTGTGCTTCAAACTCCCCATCACCTCCAATAGTATACCTGGCATCTCCTGGCATGCCCTTGGAAACTAAAATATAGCCTAGTTTACCTGTCTATCCCATCTTCAAGTTCTGCTAGCCTGAGGTTTCTTAGTGGCCTCTGTTCTTTGTTTCTAGATTGAACAAGAAGGAGTTCAGCTTGGAAGAAATTTATACCAACAAGAATTATCAGTCACCCACAACCAGGAGGTGAGAAAGTTTGAAGCTCAAGGGTGGTGGAGGAAGGCTACAACCAGGGAACATGTTGGGTAACAGTGCCCCTTCCTGCCTGGCCCAGGACCTTTGAGACCATCTTTGAGGAACCACGGGAGCGCAATGGGACTTTGATTTTCACCAGCTCCAGGAAGCTCCGTCGGGCTGTAGAATTTCGAGATAGCAGCCTTCCTCGATCCCGCCGGCCGTCCCGTGGGGTCAGGGCTACCACTGGCAGGACTGTTACTCCCAACCTGGCACCCAGCCCGGATGTGGGCCCTCTGCTGCAGAAGCGGCTGGAGGAACTAGATGCCTCGCTCCTGGAGGAGGAGAAAGTAGATGGGGAGCGGCCCCATCAGTCCTAGGAACTCCATCCACTTTTCCGTCCACCTCCTAGAGGCAGCTGAAACCTCTGAGGCAGTTATATTTTTTCTTTATAATTTCTAGTAAAATTTTCAATGTTTCTGATTTGTTTGTTTCTAGCTCAATGTAAGACTGGCTATACTGCCTGATGTTCATCTACTACACAGGGCTGGGTAAAGGTCTGGTGCCAGAGAACAAAAAGAAGGGTACTAGGGACAGGGAAGAAAAGGAATGGTTATTGGAAGTTCCCAATTTGAGACTTTTGTGGAAGGATATTTATGATAAGCTCCCAGTGAGGGTCCTCCCGTAAAGGACACAGCCTGCATGATGTGGCATTGCATGTAATCCCAGCTACTTAGGGAAGCTTAGGCAGGTGGATCACAAGTTTTAGCTCAAATTGAGTGGTTAACGAGACCCTGTCATAAAATAAGGCAGGCTGGGGATGTGTGTAGCTCGGTTGCCCCAGAATTCAGTGTCCATATCACAGAAAGTCCAGCAGGGCCTTGGTGAAGACCTGCTGGATTCAAGAGCTAACTGCGCAAGCAGCCGTAATTCCTCATCTAGGGCGACGAATGCACTTAAGGAGAGCCTTTGCACAGACAGGAGTGCACCATGAGGTGCACACAATAAAACAGCAAGGCAGGCAAGGAAAGCAGATCTGGTGGTGACCAGAACAGACTTAGGGGAGTTAACGAGAATTGTTATTTTCAAACAAATTAATGTGTGAGCACATGCGTGGCACACAAGTGCAAGGTGTTTTTGTACTTTGTAGTGCTCTGAGAGGAGGCCATCACTTCAGCACTGGGAAAGTAACAGGTAACGGATGCCGCTGAGTCCGCCTAGGAAGCGGGCGCCTTAAGGGGAAGGGGACGGGGGGTGGGGTGGGAAGGAGGTCGTCATACGCGTGCGCGAAACGCCGAGCAGCGGAAAGCAGACGTGGTGCAACAGTACTTTTCGCGGCCGCGCGCCACCTAGTGGTCAACTGTCCTCTAAAACTGGTATCACATCCAAATCCCTAGTCAGCGCCTATCGACGCCATCAGGAGCGGGCCAATTAACGTAGAGCAGGAAGAGGCGGGGTCACGTGGGACAGGACTGCAAACACCTACTTCTAATCAGTGGAGTCACAAGACTTGAGAAGGGGCGGGGTTAATGATGTAACCCAATCAAAGATTTGGGGGCGGTTACATATTTCACCCTCCCCAAAGTTTGACTCCGCCCTTCACTTTGACGTGTAGCACTTCCTGCCCTATCAACGACAGAGCCTGCTGCAGCCCGTAGGAAGGGGGCGGAGAGTAGGAGGAGTCATGGAGAGGAAGGAGGCGTAGGCCGAGGAGGAAGAGGGAGGAGGGGCAGGAGAGTCCAGGCGGAGAAGAAGCCCAAGACTCCAAAGGAGACGACGGGCGGGTGTGCTGGAGTTCTTTCGGTACACAACGACTGTTCCGGATCCCTTAAGGCACAAGTCAAGGGAAAAGCAGGAAGAGACTTTTATGTCGGCGGACAGAGAAGCTTTACCCGTCACCGTTGCCTCACATCCGGGGCTTTGGAGGGCCGGCCCCCGCAGCCCCGCCCCCCTTCGTGCCTTTCATGGCGACCGGAGGCGGAGGCTGTTGTAGCTAGGCTTGGAGGAAGCCCCTTTAAATCATCTTAAAGGGGTGGTCGTCGTACTCGGCCGATTTTTGACGCCAGCCTTAAAGGGGAAGCCGTCGAACAGAAGCTGACAAATTGGAAACTGGACTGTGGGGAGAGTTGGAGCGAGTGGGATTTCCCACCTCTTCTCCCCGCCCACGCTACAAGTCCTTTAAATTCGTCTTAAAGGGGAAGTGGCTGCTTCTGGAGGACTAGAAACTTAACTCGAGAACCCTTAAAGGGACGGTTTGCTGTTTGAAGGATTCTGGGCTCCTTAAAGGGGCGGCCTCTTTTAACCGGAGGACTTGAGACACTTTTAAAGGGGAGGTTTGCGTTTCGGGGCGAGCTTTCGGCCCCTTTTAAAGGGGTGGCCCTTCCTCTTCCTCGGGGAGACTTGCCTCGACCCCTGGCAGGGGGCGGCTACCGCACTAGGCCGACCGGACACAGTCGGGTCGCCTTAAAGGGGCCGGGGGCTGGACAACTTGAGGCCTCATCTTAAAGGGACGGCCGCCCCGTTTTCGCCGTCGCGGCCCTGCCGGCCCCACAGGGGGGGCCCTCGGGCTTGTCGCCCCGGGGGCGGCGCCGGCTCTCTAGGCCTTGGCCTTGGGGCAAGCTCAGGGCCAGCGGATCCTGCTCTAAAGGGGAAGCCGTGGCCTTCCCGTCTCTGTGCGGTCGGCAGCGCCGCGCTTGCGACCCCAGGCCTGCGGACAGGCCGCTCCCGGCCCCGCCGCCTCCGGATGCGGCGCTGAGGGCCGTCGCCATGGAGACGGCAGCGGCCCCGGCCCCGGGCTGGGCGGCAGAAGGCGAGCGGCGGCGGCGGCGCTGCTCCCGCCGGGACCGCGACCGCGAGCAGCGACGCCGCCGAGGGCCAGGAGGCGACGCACCCCGGGCCTTGCTGTCCACCCCGCGCGGCTCCTCGTCTTCGTCGTCGCCGCCACCGCCCGCCAGGCCCTGGTCGTCGGCTTCGTCCGGAGAGCGGCCCGGGGGCCCGAGGCGGCGGCGGCCCCGACCCAGGCCGCGGCCCCCACGACCCCGCGCTCGGAAGCGGCCCGCCGGTTCGGGCAGCCGCGGGGAGGAAGAGGAAGAGGAGGAAGAGGGGGGCGCTGACGACGGGGAAGTTGAGGAGGAGCCGGAGGAAGAAGAGGAGGAGGAGGATTTGATCGATGGCTTCGCCATCGCTAGCTTCGCCAGCCTCGAGGCCTTGCAGGTGGGGTCACAGGGCGGTGGGGGCCCTTGGGGGCTCGAAAGGGGCAAAGACGTGGGTAGGGTGCTTGGGGGTGCTGGCACCCCAAACCAGAGCAACCGGCTCCTCTGGCCAGGTCTCTGCCCCACCCTGGGGTGGAAGGAGGTAGAGCTGGTCTCCAGGGACCGACCAGGTCACCAGGCTTGTGAGGCTCTGTGGTAGCCTGGTCACCCCCAGAGAGGTGGGGAGCTTTCCTTTTCCATCCAGTTCAGTTCTATCTCCTCCTCCACAGAAGGATGCATCTCTTCAGCCCCCAGAACGACTGGAACATCGGCTGAAGCATTCTGGGAAACGGAAGAGGGGGGGCTCCAGTGGGGCCACTGGGGAGCCAGGGGACAGCTCTGATCGTGAGCCTGGCCGGCCCCCTGGGGACCGGCCCCGAAAATGGCCCAACAAGCGGAGAAGGAAAGAGGTGAGCTCGTCCTAGACCTCATCCTTCAAAACTGTTAGGGTGGAAGGGCCCGTTCTGAGGACCCATGTTCTGTCAGAAGTGCATTGCCCATCCATTCGAAAGTCTGATCTTGGTCTCTAATGGCAGAGAGAGAGGCGAAGCAAATTTGAGGCCTCCCTGTCCCCCAGTTCAGGTCTGACCAAGACTTGTACCTAGTCTGGTTCCTGTTTGGTTGTTGTATCAACTTTAAAGCATTGATAACTCAGGAGAATTTAGTTGAATTGTAAATACGCTAGGAGTCGGCCTTGGTTTTTCCAATTGAGGTAGTGACAATCTCAACTGGGAAAAACATAGTCGACGAGCAAACACCTGGAGCACAGTTTGAGAAGCTACCCCAAGCAGAGAGCTGGGAGAAGAGGTGCTACAGAAACCCCCATGAGGAAGCCACTCTTTCTGCCTGGGGGATGGGAGGAGGGTTGTGGTTAGGGAAAGCCCCCTAGGATGTCTTAGTCAGGCGCTAAAGTACATGCAGAAGTTTGCTAAGAGAAAAAAATGGAGAAAAGTTGTTTTGGGCAGAAGCATGCAGACGTGAGAACGTGGTGTATTTAGAAAATGGCAAGAGCATTGGAATAAGGGTACCTGGTGAAGCTGCTAGAAAAAAGAGATTGAAAGTGGATCTGAGAGACCTTGAATGTTTGGGAGTTGAAACTCAGTTGCCTGGCCAGTCAGCTTCACTTACTGTGGACTCTGGTCTTCCTCAGGCCTTCTCCCGGCACTCTGTGGAAGCTGGATACATAGTAAGTGCCCCTACCTGTGCTGCCCTCCCCTTCCTGTGGGCCTCCACTCACCTTCCCTCTCCTGACAACTCTCTCTCTCCTCCTCCCCAGTGTGATGCAGAAAGTGATCTGGACGAGAGGGTGAGTGGGGCTAGAAGTCTATGTGGGTGGGCAGTATGGCAAGTGATAAAATGGTTTGCAGCTTTAAGGCCTTCTGCCTATTGCAGACCCCTCCCTTTGAGTGGGGAACTTGGGTTAGTTAGGTTGAGCTAGGATTAGCCTTTCAGGATGAAGGGGAGGAACTAAGAGGGTAAATGGTTTTTTATTTTATTTGTGACCAGGGCCTCTTCTCAGCGAAAAGAAGGCCACATCTTTTTTCAAAGTCCTTGTAACTACCACTGGTTCTCCATAGTTCAGAGTGGCTGTGGAACTGAGGTGGTCCTTCCCATTTGGCATGGCCTCAGCAGTGAAAACATGAAATTATTGTAGTTACACTGGGAACTCAACTTGTGAAAGGTCTATTTCAGTTTGTTAATAGGACTGATTCTTGTTTGTTTTCAGTTAATAAACTCTGGCAACTAATGGTGCACCCATTTAAGTTACCAAATTTGCATCCCCTGTTTGTCTTGTTTTCTCTCAAATAGCCTAGAGAATAGTTTTCCATCTAAAGGGGATGACAGTAGTCCAGTTCTAGCTGATTGTTGCCACATGAGAATGGAGCCCATTTTCTAGAGAACCTAGAGTTTTAATGAAGAACCTTCCAGGTTTCAAAACATCAGCGAAGATTTGTGCTGACACTTAGGGACCTCACAGGTCTGTAGGCCAGGTAGTTCTGTGGGATAGCAGTTAGTGACATTCTGGCTTTGATTTGCTTGTTTCACTGCTACTCCTTCACTGCCTCATTTCAGTCCTGGCCTAGCAGGTTCTCGAGCTCAGCTGCTCTCCTCCTTTCTCTAAGTGTAGACCATGTAGAGCACACAGTGTGCTAGAGCTTAGCTGAGCTGATGGGTCAGACTTAACCGTCCCACCTTTGCAGTGGGCCCCAGAGGCAGTTGGCTTTCCTGTCCTGGCTGCCATCTGATTGTCTCTGTCCTTCTCCAGGTCTCTGATGATGACCTCGATCCGTCCTTTACTGTCTCAACCAGCAAAGGTTGGTAATGGGCGTGAACAGAGGTGAGGGAGGGAAATCTATGAGCCTCACACTGAGCTTGTCTGCCATTGTCCTCACAGCCTCGGGCCCTCATGGCACCTTCAATGGGAACTGTGAAGCAAAACTCTCCGTGGTCCCTAAAGTGTCGGGCCTGGAGCGGAGCCAGGAACAGCCCCCAGGGCCCGACCCGCTGCTAGTGCCTTTCCCCCCAAAGGAACCTCCACCTCCGCCGGCCCCCCGGCCTCCGATCTCACCCCCTGCACCTTTACCGGCCACCCCCAGTCTGCCACCCCCGCCCCAGCCCCAGCTGCAGCTTCGGGTCTCGCCCTTTGGCCTGCGCACTTCTCCCTATGGCAGCAGTCTGGACCTCAGCACTGGCAGGTGAGTGATCGGGGTTTTGCTCTGAGCCACAGGGCCTGGTTATCCTGGTGTCAACTCCTGCACGTTGAGAAAAGTTACAGAGATTCCTGCAGGGCTTGCCTGGGCCCTTTATGCTTTTATGTGGAAGGAAATCTAGTTTGTGTGGTTTCCCTTTTATTTGCTGGTAAGAACTCTGCAAGGCACATCTGCTGGGAATAATGCTCTTTGTGACATACTTTGGGAAATGCTGACATTATTAAGAATGGTGGCTTTGGTGTTAGATCTGGACCTGAATTCTTGCTCTGTCACTTGCTGTGTGATTCTTGGCAAGTCACTTAACCCCTCTGAGCCTCAATTTCTTCTTGTGCAAGGAAATAGTATATGAAATAGTTCAGAGTAAAGCTGTGAGGACTGATTCTGAGTGAATTCAGTATATCCCAAAGTGTGCGCACTCAGCCATAGTGGACGGTGGAATGATGTCAGGTCTTACCTGAGTAAACGCTAAAAATACCCATGAGTTAGAAAAACATGTTTGGTACCTCAACTCCTTGATTCCATGTTACTGCTTAGCGTGAGGCTGAAAAGGACAGTTACATTCCAGAAGTAAGTGGTATAGCATAGGTGGCTGCGTGGCTGCGGTGTGTGGTGTGTGGTGTGTGGTGTGAGAAGGAGGGGCCTAGCGTTGGCTCGCAGGCAGGTGCCAGCCCTTGGCCTGCAGTGTGTGCTGCCCCCAGGGTGAGAGCTGTGGTGCTGTTATTACTGATGCTTCACTGTGTTCATCATCATCGCTACCATCCTTGAGAAAACTAAGGCTCGGAGAGGGGCAGTGACTTGCTCAAGGCCACCCAGGGTGCATGTGGCAAGCTGGGTCTAAAACTCTGGTCTCCTGACTGTGGGCAGGCCAGCTTGGTGCTGCTTCCACTGTCTTAGGGTGGGAACCCAGGTGCCCCTTGTAATTAAGCATCAGAGTGAATGATGTTTGTGCTGAGGTTGACTCGGAAAAGGGAAAGCCAGGGGCCATGAAGGGAGGCAGCTGCCTGAGGAGGAAGTCTAGAGAGGTAGAAGGGGGCTGGGGGCACCGCAGACACAGTGGCTCTCCCTGGGGGTACTCCCAGGGCTGGCTCTGCCACCCCCAGTGTGGAGAAGCAAGGTCACGGTGTCCCCGGGCTGCTGCTCCCCCATCAGAGCCTGCACCTCCCACCCCTCACTCATCTCCCCACTTCTCTCCCCA
>PVKA01049844.1:0-13034 GCA_004027165.1 Ctenomys sociabilis | reverse complement strand
AAGGAGGAGGAGGAGAAGAAGAAGAAGAAGAAAAAGAAGAAGAAGAAGAAAGAAAGAAAGAAAGAAAGAAAGAAAGAAAGAAAGAAAGAAAGAAAGAAAGAAAGAAAGAAAATAGAAATTCATATGACTCAGCTATCCTCCTTCTCCAAAGAGCTTAAGATATCATACTAGGGTGATATATACATACCAACATTTGTAGTACACAATTCATAATAACTAAATCCAAGAAGTAGCAGCTATATCCATCAATAGAGACTGAATTTTAAAAAATACGGTATCTACATAGAATGGACTACTATTCAGTTGTAAAAAATGACAAATTTGAGACATTTATGAGAAGATAGATGCACCTGGAAAATATAATGTTGAATGAGATAAATCAGACACACAAGCTTAAACATGTGGCATTTATTATCTGAATAAGGCAAAGTACAAACAAAGAGAATAATAAAGGATGGATAGGAGGGGACAAGGGTATGCACTCTTGCAGTAGGGAAGGAATCCAGGGGAACATGGGTAAAATTCCAAGAGGAAGGGAAAGGGAAAAAAGTAGAATAAAGAAGTGCAATGTATAGGAATCAAATAACCCTGATTATTTTAACATTAAATGCCATGACATGAGCTAATATTAATAATACTGCATCAACAAGAGTGAAAAATGGAATAGGGGAACTGGAGGAGGAGGAGGGGAGAGCAAAGGAACAGTTAAGGAATTGCAAGACATAAAGAAAGGGAGCTGACGAGACAGCTCAGTGGACTAAATGCCTGCTTAGGCAAGTGCAAGGACCAGGGCTTGATCCCCAGCACACATGTCACACTTGCCTTACATGTAGGCATGCTGAGCTGGCCACTGAGTCCTGGCTTGGAGACACACACCTGTGATCCAAGAGCTTGGGAGGCTGAAAATAGAAGGATCACTATGAGTCCAAGCTGTATAATGGGGCCCTGTATCAAATACATAATAAGAACAGAAACATCCTGAAATCTGTGCACGTAATTGCTTCCCAAGAGAATTATAAACTACTTGAACAGCAAACATGTATTAATAAAATTATTTTTTAAATAATTAATTAAAGCATTCTTTTTGAAACAAAAAATATGCAGTGTGTTCGAGAAGAGAACTTGAAAATCTATGTGGGACTGGAAAATTACCAAGAGAGATTAGGGAAGGCCTCAAGAAGAAGGTAAAATTTTAATAACAGTTTGAAAGAGAACAAGAGAAATTGCAAAATTTCTGAAGCAAGGGAATTCCAAACAAAGGTGTTTCTGGAATCATTCCTATGAATTGCACTTTGTCTTCCTGCTATTGATGGATAAGACTCACACATTGTGATCCATGAGAACTGCATATTTGCTGGTACAGTTTTTATAATTATTATCTGCAATTCTTATGGGAAAAACACTAAGTACTACAGAATTTTCTAGATTCAGTATCTAAATTATTATTTTTTTTGTTAACTCTCCTGGATGTAACATTTTATTTTATTTTCTTCCTCTTTTAAAAAAATCAAGGATCTACATAATCAGAAGCAAACTCTTATTATCAAAATCTATAGGATCCATTTGGGCTTTTTCTTAAAGTAATATTTGGGAAGTAAAATAAACCAATTTAACATTTTTTCCTTCATTTTGGGATACTTCCAACGTACCTACATGAATTACCATTTTTTAAAAAAGAGTAGATAAAGAAACTATTTATTTTGCTTCCAGCATGAGCCAGCTACTTTAACATTTATTTCTCCTCATAAAATTATTGCACAACTGAATAAATTAAGATTAGGGATAACTAAATTCCACAAATTTGTATAGCCAGGGAAGAAAGCAAGGCAAGATTCCACCTTGTCTAATTTTAAAGTTAGCTTTCTAACATCTGACAGAATCAGAACATTG
This sequence comes from Ctenomys sociabilis, assembly GCA_004027165.1. Classification (NCBI taxonomy): domain Eukaryota; kingdom Metazoa; phylum Chordata; class Mammalia; order Rodentia; family Ctenomyidae; genus Ctenomys; species Ctenomys sociabilis. Next base: position 11,144 of record PVKA01049844.1, on the reverse strand, counting down.
TTACAGAACACAGCAAATATGATCACAACCTAACCGCAGTGCTACCAATTCAGGTGGTTCCTTAATGTAATACTAAAAGAAATCAAGCCAATTTTTTGGCAGCACTGTGTGAAGCTAATGGAAGTATATGAAGGAGCAATTCATTAAAAAAAAAAATCACTGGAGGAAAAGGTGTCCCTTTCTGGCTCATGGGCTCCTGTGGGTCCATGTATCCACCCTTAGACAATACTTCCTTTCTCCAGGAGACTTCTGTGAAAAAAATTCTCCAAATAAGTATTTGCATGTAGGAACATAGGACAGTAGAAAAGTGAAGGAAGAGAAGAGAAGGAAAGAGGTACAGGGAGAGGGAGAGGGAGTCACGGGCAGAGAGAGGGAGGGAGAAAGACAAAAAGACTTCCTAGTGGGCTCCACATACTCAGGGCACAGCAACCCAACACTGCTCTCTGCATCAGAAATGTGTAGTCCGTGGTGCTTGGAGAACTTCATGTAGCTCTCATGTAGTGTTCTGATGAAGTGTCACCTGTTTCCATCCAAAAGCTGTTGTAATATGATAACACCTTCGGGATAAGGCACTTTTCTGTCTATGAAATTATTGAATACAGGCCTTATTCACCTCTCTACATGAGGCTTGGATACTCAGAATCTGACTTCGGACCCTGCAGAAATGAGGAGAGGCATCCAACACATGAAAATCTTCCATCTGGAAAGCTCTTTAATGCAGAATAGATGAACTAGATAATCCAATGAAGTCCTCCACATCTTTAATTTCCATGATCCTGCCTGTGAAATATTTTGGAACTTTCCTAACCCAAGGCAGAATTCCATCAATTTTTCAGGGGTGGAGGGGTTGGCATTTAAACAAGGAAAGGAACTGTCTGTGATTGCTAAAGGAAGCTGGAAGACCAGGGAGGGAGCAAGTGGGTGTGAGCGGTGATGGAGCTCGTGCCACCCTATCTTGGTGAAGGAGAGGCATGAGGTCCCTGGGATGCCAACTTGTTGCCTTCTCTGGCAATGGATCGATCCCTGCAACTCTCTTCCAGGTAATGATCTGCTGAGGAACAGACTCAACTTCCCCATTAGACCTAAACCCATTTTTTTTTTTACATAAAATAAACAATTAAGTCAATCTTTTTTTTGTGTCTATTCTTAGTACTTTATTATTTTTTATTTTATCTTTTAAATAATTTTATTTTGAAACAAATATCAATGAGACAGTTTCACAACCCTAAGTCAATCTTTTTGTTCTCAGTCGCTTTGTAAACATCACTTTCTGATGTGTTTATTTTGAGATATCCACAAGAGATAATGGCCCCAAGGGCTGACAATGGCTGCCCACAATCTCACTGAGAGGAAAGCAGAAAAGGACCTGTGGCACTTGGTAAGCAATGCTTTGTATTAGACTCAGAGATGTGCAGGTGGTGTCTGTACCACTGCTGTAGGCTTGCTTGGAACAGTAGAGGAAAATGTTTCAGTCCCAAAATTATCTACAGTTAAAAATATATGCATTTTTTTATTTGTATAATTGGTTTTATATTTTTTCCTATTGGAGATTTTCCAAGTGTTCAGATACTATTTTCTGTCTCCTGTTGTGACCTACAGATGTGCAGACAGCCTCTCTCAACTTTGTAGAAATTTATTTCTACAGATTGCACATGATTCTATTTCTACAAAACTGATTCAAAGTTAAAATATTTCCTACAAAAAGGTAAAGTGGATAGAACTTTCAGTTGAAAGGGAAATTGGCATTTTATGTGGCCTCACATTCTCAATGGAATGAAGTGTAATTGTTGTTGTTGTTGGTGGTGGTGGTGGTGGTGATGGTATGTGTGTGTGTATGTGTGCTCTTTAGATTTGTTTTTTGTTGCTTGATTTTATTCTTTGAGATTATTTACCTGAGCAGAAAGCCTTTACCATTTTGGTTTAGATTCCTAATTTAAAAGCATACTTTAATATTTTAGAGAGTAGGAATGCAAAGAAATGTTTAAGACTTAGGGAGGTATGTGAACCAATATCCTAGGACAGGCTCCATTCTTGCTACCTACAGGTTGGCTTTCATGATTGTGTTACTAACAGAAAGTGGCAGCTGTGACTGATTTTGAAATTATTAGCTTAGGACCCTTTGATTTTCCTCACTCCACATTGTCATGGTGTTCGGCCCACATGCTTCAGGGAGACCTTGCTGGCCTCCGCTTGCTAAGAGCCACCTGGCTGTGTTTCCTAGGGAACAGAGAACAGCTCCTTCCCAGCATTCCTGTTGAACTAGGGCTGTGCTCCCCTGGATTCTCAGATTCCTACCTTCTGCATATAGGAAGGGTCAGTAACTGTTAATTGTCCCCTGACTCCACTAAGTAAATCAGCGCTCACCGAGCACATGGAAACAGGGTTACACTATTTCTTTTTCATGTCCAGGAGCGCAGCAGAGGTAGAATCCTACTAAAATAAACAAAGGCCGTCTCCCACTAATTATACGCATGACTTCATGCACGGGACTTCCCTCTCTGGACCCTGGTTTCCTCATCTATAAAGAGAGAGAATTAAACCAGATAATCTCCCAAGCCGCTTCCTGTTATTCCATAGAATGATTCTTGTGTGATGACATAGGACGCTCTCTGGAATTATTTAGTGTTGGGGGCAGTGGCCTTGAATGCCACTCCCTCCTCCTCAAAGAGGAAATGAGTTGATTTTAATAGGCAAGTGAAGAGGAAAGCAAAAAATACAGGTTTTCTCCCTTTCACTGCCTGGTACACGCCTTTGTTTGGGCTTTTGGGCGCTAAGAGAGTACGAAAAGGAATTCAAACAGCAGAGAAAAAATTTCTACACAGAAAAATATTGTATTGAGATCAATTAACTAGATAATGGTTAACTTTATTCCAAGGAAGGACAATGCTTTCCATATTCATAAAATATTAATGGCTCCAGGCCTATTCAATTTCTACACATCTGTTAGGCCCAGAAAAAAGAAACTTAATGATCTAACAGAAAAACACACACTTAAGGATAACATTTGGTTTGCAGATCTACCATTCCATTGCCAAAATGAAGTTACTGAAGCTTGTGTAGTAATTGCTGCAACCGGGCAGAGCACAGGGCGTTATGTACATTCATGCTATTATGTATACACATGTAGCAGTGCCTCCCAGCGCTTATTAGAGCCTGCTATTTATTTCCTGCATGAAGCTTAATTTAGATAGTGGTATTCCTTGATGCTGCTGAGCAATGGATGCGCAATGTGTTCTCATTTAAAAGAGAGACAGTGAGTAGACAGTAACACAGGAGCATTAAATTACTATGGCCCAATTTATTTCTTAGTGGAACTCTTGCTGAAAGGTCTTTGAGGAAAACAAGGACCTTCAGGAAGGGAGCCTCCGACTCCACGGGTGAGCATATTTACTGAGATCCTGCTTGGAGAGCCACGGGTACATTTTTAGATTTAGAGCGCCCTCCGGGTTTCATTTCCCTCTGGAATGACGCTGTCCAACCTCCTCATCTGAAGATTTAGGTGAATAGAGAAGGGCGGTGGTGACAAAGAGAAACGCCAGTCTGAGCATACCAAGGAATAGTGAGGAAGGGCATGGGGAGGTCGCCCTCAGATCCACGATAGAAGCATATTTCTACCCTCTTCTACTCTTTGCAGCTTTCTTAGCCCTCTTGGCTCTCACTAGGCGAAAATCACCTCCTCATCCACATTACACTCTATCTGTAATTGTAGGCTAGCCATCAAAAACCAACTGGGGTCTCTACCTCCACCATCACAGCCTCCAGGGGCCAAAAAGCTATGTGTTCAAATACAACAGCACACGAGATAGAAGCTGTATGTGCAGTCACCTGTGAAAGTTCTAACGTTACTGGAGGGATAGCACAATTTGTTTTACAATTGTGAAAATGTTGCAAATTTCACCGAGCCTAAAGCAGAGCAAAAATGAAATATGAGTGGAACATTTAGAGGAATCTACAACAATCACAGCAGAGTATGATGTTTAAAATTTCAACTCCTCTTCTGCTGGTTTAAGAAAAGCTGCTCAGTGTGTGCTCCCTGGTGCATGCTGCCGTTTGAGCCACACCCACATCTACCTTGCTTAAGGATGCCCAACCTCACCAAGAAAGAACCACTTCCTGATAGAAAAGATTGAGCTGGGCTGGCAAGAGAGAAATTTCCATATTGCCCTAAATGTCCCTTTCACCTATATGTTCCTCATCAATATAGGATTCATTTTGTTTTCTACCAAGTTCTTTACCAAACTGAGTAATTACAGTATTAAAAACTGAAGATATCCACCTTTTGGGAAGCTTTAGATGACTGGTTTCATGAAAAATCAACCACAGCTGAGACACACTGTGTACACCTCCCAAAGTAGGTCCCTATCTCTTCTCCAAGAATACCTTGCTGTTGTTGCTCCTTATAAACAAGGCCCAGCAGCCAGTGATGTGAACCTTGTATATGGTGAGCTTTGCTTGCTTGGGCTCCCAGCTCTCTCTGCTTTCTGCTTCCTTGCTATCAAAAGTATCATCCGATGAGTTTGCTGTTGAGCACCAATGAAGAAAATAGCTCTCCTAGAAACCATGATGATTACCTGAGTATGTCTCAGAGTTTTGGGGATGTGGTATTTGTGTGCAAAAATATCCCATTACCAGCTTTTACTTTGCAGTTATTTCCTTAGAAGTCAAGTGTCTTCACACTTCCTGCAGAAGGCTGCTGGCAGGGATACCAGGGCCCTCCGGAAAAAACAAGGCAGTACACCACATGCTCTTCTTTTGAGTAACTCACTAATTGGATGTAAGAGTGTGTTCCCTGGCCAAAAGCATATTCATTGGCCTGAATCAATGCTAATAGTCTTTCTATGCGTCCGTAGCTCCATAATGCACATTTGAATTGAGTACACAAATACCTGAGGTTTTATGATTAGTCCTAAAATTAGGGGTGTGAGAAATGGCAGCATTAGTATGCTTGATTTCATTAAACTAGGTAAAAGACAAAAGTTTCAAAAGATTGTTTATTCCATAACTGGGTAAATTCCATCAGTACTTTTTTTTTTTCTTTGTAGCTGGAATTAAACTCAGGACCTTATGCTCACTAGGCAGGCACTGTGCTATACCTCTAGCCCTGATCGGTACCATTTATAAATGTAATAGAAATTTTAAAAAGTTGCCATTAATGATAGTACTGGTCTTTGGACATTATAATTCAATTTGGAAATTTGGATAATATATCACTGAGAAGAGATTTTGTGTGTAATATAAAACAATTATTGAGGTATACTAGTTGTTGCTTTATAAAACACATTACTTGCATTAATTATATTCTACAACTCAGGGCAATATTGAACGTATAATCAATAATATTTTCTTGATGAATGCTTTTTAGACATATTCTCTCCATACAGTCCAGACTGGACTTGAATTTGTAATCTTCCTGTTTTAGCATTCCGAGTTCTGGGGTTACAGCACAATGACTGGCTTGCCACACTAATTTTTAACAATACATATAATAATTTGTGACTCATTAAACTTAAACTAGTATATAATCCTGAATTGTGTCTTTGCTTCAAGCCTATAATTAAGACAATCAATTCACAGAATCCATGTAGAATCAGATAAGAAATCAAGCTAATTAACTACTATAACTATGTTGGTCTATGTTGTAATTAATGACAAATATTGCTAATACAAAATTCGTACTATGATGGTATTTTTTAAGTTGAGTTTTCTTATAGTTCATGTTTTCCTAAGCTTTTCTTGCTGTATTTTACCATGGCATCTAAGAATTTGACCTTCATTGCTCTCTGGAAAGAGTGAGATTCTATTAGTTTAAAAGATGTTAGATTAACAAAATAATTAATCATTGCCTAGATCTTCACCTTTTCCCTTATAACCAAAAATAAAATTACATAATTACAACTTTATTTATTAAAGTAGTATAGCTTATTACTCGATATTTTGTGAAGAATAATATTTGTTAGGCACTTAAGGAAGGGATCCAAACAGTGATTTATGTAAGACACATCATTCTGATTATATTTCTAAACTGTGTAAGTGTGAAATGTGTTTTTCTTCCATTACCCAATTTTAAGAAAATAAAAGACCAAACCATGACTATAAAGTTAAACATATATGATTCATATAAATTTGAAAGAAACAGCTTCATGAAATACTTTTTGGATTGTTGGATATTGAGTCTACAGCTTACAAAATTAGCAGTTGAATGATATTATACTATTTATTTATTTATTTATTTTTTATTTCATTCAGGAAGTACTTTTCATGTGTGCTTTTCTGAGCTGGTTTCTGGGGATGTCTAAAGTAATCTATACATTGCTACTCTCCAGTTACTTTTCTCTAGTTTTGAAGCATTACTTTTCTTTAGTCAGGTACAGGCCAAACTAGAGAAAACTGGATACTTGCTCTGAGAAGTCAGAGAAACTAAGCTCAAAGGCCTTTTCTGTCTGAGCTAGAGAAACAACTAGAAAGCTGACTGTCTTCAGCAGAAAAGAAGAAAAAAAGTAGAAGTTATCTTTCTAAGACAAAAGAGTTGTTGATCTACTGTTCATACCAGGCCATGCAGAACAGTTATGAGGGGCCAGGGAGATGGCTCAGTGGAATAAGCGCTTGCCTGGTGAGCTAGGGATCTGAGTTCAATCCCTGGTTCCACCAAAAAAAAAAGAGCTTACTACCTCCAGAACAGTTATGAGGAGGAAGGCTGACGTTGTTAATGACTCTCCAGGTCTTTTCCTAGAGCACACATCAGTAAGAGCTCATGATTTCCCTAGTAGCCTGAAAAAACAAGCAAACAAACAACCTTCAGCTCCCATTAATTTAGAGACTGTCACACTCTCTTAGTTATTGAAAAAGGCCAGTAAATTGTACTGAATTTTGGCTACATGACAACTTCTAAGTTACCTATTTTGGGATGATGTATAACCCAGTGAATTTACATTTACCTTAAAGAGCTAAAAATGGACCTCAGCCTCTCCTTTCTAGAAGATGACATTGTTCACATATTACTTGTATAAAGAAGAAATATCTGTTCTCATGGGAAAATTTACTGATCACAGTAAGATAGGCCATGCTTGTCCTGGACAGCAGGTGCTCATGGCAAATTGATGTACTGATCAGCATATGATTCTGTTTCCTGTAGGTTGACTAGCATTAAAAATCATGCAGATGGTGAGCATAGCATGATTTCTAGAATATCTATCATTGTAAATTAATAATTATTTTTTGGTATTATATAACAGTCTGTGAACTTGCTGAGGGCATTTCCTTTGCTTCTGCAATATTAAAAAAAAGAACAAAAAAACAAATCAATCAAACCAACAAATGATAAAACACCTACATTTTCTGAGATTGAAAAATCTCAAAGCTTGAACCTGGATTTGACCCAAGGATGATTGGATGAAACAAAGAAATTAAAACCACCTCAGAGGTGTCTCCCCGTTTCTAGCAAGAGGGCATAGTATCTCACAAATTCTAGCCACAGATTCCTGGAAGAAATCCACTCAGTTTCTAAAGCTTACAGACTTTCTCAAGCCTGATTTTGCAATTTTAAATATGTTTATTAAAATATTTTGTTAAAGTTTTAAGTTACTTCCAAATATTAATTTTGTACTTTTTTCTCATTGGAACACAGAATAATTTTAGGGAAAAAAAAAACAGAAAAACAAATTCGGTTGAGTTCTTAGTGTTTTCTAATTTTGGTGCAATGCCTTTGTAAATTAGCAAATAATGACATGATGAAAATCAGAATCAAAGAAAAACCCAGAGATTTAGAGCTGATGGACATTCTCATTAAAACTTACTTTAAGTATAAAAAATGTGAATAAGCTGAAACAGAAAAACCGTGCTGAAATGTAGATCATTCTGATATTACAGTAATGAATATTCTCTATGATTTATTTTCCCTCGACATATATTAGGCTTTAAGTTATTTTCATGCAAAAAAACCAGCACAGTGTTACATTCATGCTTGGTTGCTTACTGCTGCTTGATTGTTTAGTCTAGTATTTACCTCTGCACTGGAATGTTTCTTGAGCATTTCTTACCTTTGGTTTTCATACTCTAGATTAGAATTTGTTTCTATAGCCTGCTGCCAGCAAGTTAAATGCCTTAGCGAGGCTTACTGAAAAGTAAAAACAGTGAAATTTTGAAAACTGGAGTCCTATGTCTTTCTTTTCTGAGAAAATGTTTACGTGTCTGTGTTCTTAAGGATTTGACATTAGTCTTTCGGTTGACCCTGGGAAGGGATGTGACCAGAATCCTCTCAAAGAAGATCATTGTCATTGCTGGAGGCTGTGGTCCGCTTTGTGTAAACCTGATTTAAGTGATCCTCTCCTGGTTGTTATTCCTTCTATAAGAGAATATAATATATGTTTTAAATGTTATCAATCCCCGGACCTGTTTGTTAACATTTCCTTAAATCTCTTTTCTCCAGATGTAGGAAGTAAGCAATCCTTTGCTATTTTTTCCATTGTCACTCTGTTCTACCTTCCAGGGGCAGCGTGTTGTGCAACAGGAGGAAATAACAGAGGCGTGAGCCCCAATTTATAGGCACAAAAATAACTTTTGTGAAATGGGTTTTATGTGACACCGCTTTCAAGCCTAGAAAGCAGTAACTGAAGGGAACGTCAGACGCACGTCCGCTGATCCCAGCAGTGTTCCGCGGTGTGACAGCAGCAGGGCTGATGACATTCCCAGCTTGCTGAGGCGCATTCCAGAAGGAGGGCTGGCCGCTGGTGCCTCTCACAGGCCGTTTCCTCAACAGTATCGCTCTAACCTAAGGAGATGAGTGTTTATTTGTACAAACCACCCCGGAGAACTTCAGCCACACTGCTCCACTGCGAATAGATAAAAGACAAAAAGAGAGTCACAAGGCGAGAAGCAACTGGGAGCACTCTTGGTTTTTTTTTTTGTTTTTTTTTTTCCTTTGAACGCAGACAGAATCCCGAAGTCTGCAGAGGCCCGCAGCAGCCCGGTTCCTGCTGCTGGAGAATGCTACAGATGGCCGCGTGGGCAGGAAGCCCTCCCTTCCTAAGTGTGCTCTGGGGAGTGCAGGGGGCCTGGAACCAGCCTGCTCCTTCCCTTCCAAACCTCTTCTCCAAACCCCTACTGAGAGAGAGAGAGAAAAAAAAAGAGATGTTAAAAAAAAAGAAAGAAAGAAAGCACATCCCTGGAAACATTTCTGCCAGTCTGTTTTAGTGGAATCTTGGATTAACCTCTTCACTGCCGATTTGAATAGCGATTTACAACTTGGCCTGCATGACTTTAAAGTCCTGAATCAGTTTAACCAGCCTATTGAAGTGCTATTCCATTTGGGTTGAATTATAAGAGCACTTTTCAGTTATGCAACAATTTCAAGCAAGCAGAAGCAGGTTTGAACTCTGAAATAATTAAAAAGTATTTTAGCACATCAAATACTGTTATGTCCTCTTCCTCCATTTTATTAAATAAAATTAAAGCTTTGTCTTTCTCATAATTTTACTATTGTTTGTGATGCTTTTTTTAAAAAAAGAAATACATGAATTTAAACAGAGAACTAAATCTTTGAAGCTTATTGACAAGGGCTTAATTTCATAACCATTATCTTTCATTTATTATTTTAAGGCTACATTAATCTTTTACTTACACATTTTCCCAAACTGTATTTGCATACTAAAATAATATATTTCATATATATATATATAAATACATAACTTATTTTTGACTTCAGTTAAAGATGGCTTAGCTTACATCTCTGCTAAACACCAAATAAATCAAATAATTTATCGTAATATGTATACTACACTGTTATATCTGATTTCATAATTTCCATCACAGTGGAAGTAAAATGTGTCACATAAAGAATATGGATATCTGGGAACATCTATTATTTATTTGATTTAAATATACAAACTCTGCAAACTCCGAAATGCCAAGATAAAAAGAAGGGGTGGTTCACCATAGGAGTGGTATATTCTAACCATGTGTGTAGTTTGATTCTGTGTAGCTGTATAGTCTGCCAAAGATGGAGGCATAAAGAAGGGAAAGTACTGCAATGACCTTTTAAGTACTTTTTATTCATTTTAATGAGAAAAAAAAAGACAAAATAGCAATGAGACAGTTTCAGAACAGGTTAGTAGGATAGTTGCAATGATTAATACATTGTTGTCTTCCTAGTAGTTATTTGGACAAGATGCAGACATGATATTTGTCTAAACAGTATTAGTACAAACTTTTATTCTCAATGAATTAAGAGAAAGTAGTTGTACATATATCCTATTCTCATATATATATATATATATATATATATATATATATATATATATATATATATATCTTTATTTTTCATAACAAAACGGTCTTTTATTTACACTTTTATAAAGTTACTAACCCACGACACTAGGTTACCTAGCAACTGATGGCTAACCTTAACCAGACAGGGTGTTCATCTCAGGATGAGGTAACTTGTTTGTTTTACAGAGTTTTTTTTTTGGTGGAACCAGGTGTTGAACTCAGGCCCTTGTGCTTGCCAGGCAAGTACTTATTCTACTGAGTCATTTCTCTTGCCCCCTGCTTTACAGTTTAAAGACACATTTCTATGTGTGGTTCTGGGAATCAAACTCAGTACCTTGAGCTTGCCACTGAGCTGTATTCCCAGCACTAGTGAAGCTATAACCAAGGAGTCACAGATGGAAAAATTTCAAAAACATTGTATTAGGCTACAGATAGTCTGTAATTAAATATTTTCATTGCTTATTCACAAATTGTAAGTACCTTTTTGAGTTTCAAGACCATGCCAAATATGATTTAAACTCAAGTACAATGTACCATTTGCTTGGAAGAAACTGACAGTGTGGTGGAAGTCACATATACTGGATTTTTATCATCTGTTCTCATCAATCTAAATGAAGACATCCTCTCCCATATAATGTCACTGGTCTTTTATTTATTTATTTTTTATTTTATTTATTTTTATTTTTTTTATTTTATTGAACTACAAATGTCAATCAGACAGTTTCAAGACACCTTAACAAGACAGATTCGATAAATTAATACATTGCAAACTGTTTTCATAATGTTTTGGTATTGTACAAGGTGCATACATGATATTATATTTACAGATATTATTTTAGCAGATATCTCTTATCAGTGAATTAAGAGTGTAGCTGCTTACT
>PVKA01049843.1:0-13057 GCA_004027165.1 Ctenomys sociabilis | reverse complement strand
GTCAATAGGCAGGGCAAAGAGGTTCTTGTTTTAGGACCAGAACTCTCAAAAACTGGTTGGTCATGATCCAGGAGAGAGAAGTATTTAAAGGTTTCTACATTGTGTGTGTCGCCAATAAGATTTGAGACTATTTGAGTATCAAGTGTTCTTTCTCCGCAATGTAAATTCTGCCCTCAGCTACTTGACTGACCTCATCAAATGTAGGATTTTTAGGATTTTAGAGTAAAATTCATTTCTTTATGCAAGGAGCTGGGGAACAAAGCCCATTACATTCTGGCCACTTCCCCCTTGTTGCTCTTCAAAGTGGACCTGTCATCTGTGGCTCATTTTTTTTCATGTCAGGTATAAATGAAAATTTGTCTCTCTCTTCTGACAGATATTTTCTCTTTATATGATCCTTTTTCCTTATAATCACATAAAACTTATTATATCTTTAGTTAGAAACCCATACTATGTAAATGTTGCAGGATTTCCCGTCATTTTGCTTATGTTTTCAAATAAAAAAACAAACAAATTTAAGTGGTTACAGGAAAATAGGACAGAACAAAGATTGCATCAAAGCACTGCCCACAATTCACATTGGTCCAGAAACAAACATCTACTTTCTTTTCCCCATTCAGAATAAATTGACGTAAAGCAGTAGAAAACTTTTATCATTTTTTTTTTGTTTCTTCTTAACCTACTTAAGAATTTTAAATATAAAATCAAATCATACAGTATCACTGTAAGATATCTTGAAGGAGCATCAATTAATAAGTTCCTTCAATTATATCATGAATAAATCAAATAGGAAAGAGAAGTAAAATTCAAAAGAGAGATAACATTCATTTGATTGAAAGATATTTTAAATTCTTACATCAAGCATTTGTGCTTCATCATTTCCATCCTGTACCCTTTTCAGGAGTTTTTTCATCAAATATAAGAAGCATTTGAAATTTTTATACAGAATCCTTTCTAAAAGTATAATAGATGGTACTGACTCTCTTTAAATTTAGTTTGGAGAGTTTAATTATTGTTGACTGACAAGTGTTGCTACACAGCAGAGCTGGACTGCAAATCTACCTTCCCAGGTGAGGCTGTAAGTTGAGAGAGGACAATTTTGAGGGCTGTTGATTAGATCTTCTGCTGGAGGTAAATAGAGAGGTTTGATCATGACATTTTTCTTCTCTTGACAATTACTGTTGCAAATTTAAACAATAATAACAATATAGAGTTGAATTTAGGAAATGAAAATTGTACACTTATACAATAAAAAATAGATGTAAAATTTGAATGGAGAGTTCCTTTCTCACCTCTTTTGCCTTTCAATCTCCATGGCACAACAAAAGAACATTTTCCTTTACATATCAGATGTGAATGGGTATTCCAGTGTTCTACCTTTCCCTAAGATAAGTGAAGTGCTAAGTCATGCACAAATCAGTTTTTTGACCAAGGAGCATAGTATTCCACTTACAGTTATAATGTGTATTCTCTACATTGCACATGAAGCCCTAGGTTTGAATTTGTAAGGTGAACATTCCTGTAACCATGCAAAGAGGGTTTGTTTATAATTTTTATCTGTAAGTGAAAGAGTTTACTTTCTCTATTGATCTTGTGGGTAGATTCCATCTTTACAAAGCAGATCCTTTATATTTTCCCACAATGTTGATGTGGGTTTCAAATTGCCTTCATTGAAAAATCCATCAGTTTTACAAAGAAACACAAACTCACACATACAGAACACAAAAAGAAAAGATATCCTGGGACCAGGAGATGGCTCAGTAGAATAAGCGCTTCCTTAGCAAGTGCAAGGGTCTGAGTTCAATCCCCAGTTCCACCACAAATTTTAAAAAGAAGAAGAGATATCCTTAGAAATCATTTCCACTTGGTATTTGACAAACACAGACCCTTTTGATCTTCCTGTTGTTGCTAGATTGGGCATTCTCTGACCTTCCAGCCTAATTTTAACCACATTCTAATCATTTTGAGAAACTCATTTTTTTTTTATTGTCCTCTCTAATTTCCTTTAACTTGTAATTTCTTCAAAGTTCACTTCGAAGTCCATTCTCCATGGAGATTTTTCTGAAACTATTAATTCTACCTTGTATTAAGCACTTGCTTTAAACTTCAACTAGTAATAATCTGTATATAAATTACCCCATATGTAAATGACATGTACACACAGAGATATTATAATAGAATTGATGATACAGCTTACACATTCTGAGTAATCCATTTATAAAGATTCTTGGCTTTACTGTGGTTTCTCCATAGTATAGCTGTTTATATCTTCTAAAATATCATGTACCTTCTGTGAAAAGTTTTCTCCGCCAGTTCCATGTTTTTTATTGTACCAGCTTCCTTTTCAGATCATTCATTTCTGTCGTTCTTCACCATATATGTCCTTTGTATCCTACATGATAGTACTCCAAGTTTGCCACTTGCAGGATTTTTTCCTGATTAATCCTACTTCTCAGAAAAAAAAAAAACCTTTCCCTTTAGTCTCCTTTATCATTTATTATTTCTGTTTAGTAAATAAGACTTTACTGAATTAAAGTGTTTATTTATTCTTTTCAAATGTTGAATAACCAACTTTCTCCCAGTTTTCAAATTTCATAGTTTCATGATGTCTTCATTCACAGGTATGGGGAAACACCTCCACAGACCCCTTCTTTTGTATTTTTAAATGAAGCTTTGCATACAATAAATGCTTAAGGAGCAGCGGTTCCAACTTCACATGAAGGAAGCAACAAAAGATGACATAGGCTTCAGCATACAAGATTAGGTTGACTATAAGAGATAAATTCTCTGATAATAAAATTGATTGACGGTGAGAACATGGTTTTGAAAAACAACAAGAATTATACTCTCTGGAGAGCTCTACAGGGAAAAATAATTTATCTTGAATGGAGTCAGACCACTAGACTAGAAGATACACTGAGGTTTTTATCTGGCTCCAGGATTTTTATTAAAATCTTCAGCGTTAGTAGTACTTTCATAACATGTTTCTGGAAAAGGGTTTCTTTGTATAAAGTGTATAATATATGGATATATGTAATATACAATGTCATATGTAACATATAATCTATATTCTGTTAAAATGATGGGCAAAAAACCATAGCTGAGCCTAAATTATTTTTGTGCTGATAGATTCTGAACAATTAAATGAAAGAACCACCCATTTCTGCTCTGTAACATTTATTTGCCTAGTTCTAGTGAACAGATTTTGTTCTGTTTGCTTAATTTCTTCAAATATACAAGGGAAAAAATTCTAAAATATTACTTTTCCTATCTACCAAACGACAGTAATTCTATCAGAGATACAGAGATTCTATACTTCCTCTATCACAAGAATTAAATTCCTCATTTTGTAGAAATGAGAAAAACTGAGTAGTGAATCTAATAGTTTCTTTCTCCAACTTACACCTTCTACTTGTGACCATCAGTATTTGTGCCTACTTGCATATTTCTTAAGAGCTTTAATTCTTTTTCCTTTCTACTTCATTTATTTTTGGTTTTTTTAATATAGTTTCCAATTACATAAATGGAGTTTCTGAGGAGAAGAAAACATTTTAACTGCCAGTGAGATGAAACTCCGTGGCTTTGGTTTTTCCGAGAGCTGTTACTTTTCTATTATTTCTGTTAGGGAAATGGTGCTAAAAGTTGATGCTTCAGACTTCTGGGCATGTGTGCACAAGTAAATGTAATTAAGAATCCAGCTTAGCCTAATTGGCACAAATTTTCTAAGAGTTTAGTGTATGGATCTATTTTATATCAGACTATTGAAAATTGAGCCTCATAACTAGAAATATTAAATGAATATACCTATAAAATCTTCAAAAAATCATTTGTTAATGAACAAGTGATTTTGAATAAACAGTCATTACAATTATTGTATGATAGGAACTGTCCTCTTATCTCAAAGACTGGGTGCTATGTCTCCCAAAATGTATCTACAGTGCATTCTTGCCTGAACCAACAGATACATGTTTTCTTCAAATTTGGTGTTGGTGTTGCATGGCCCAGGATGTTGCTATTCCAACTCCTTGTAAGTGTTTTCTAAGATGGAAAAATAGCTGATATGAAATAAAATGTCCTATGAGAGTGTTCAAAGCATAATTTGTCCAGATTCATATTAAAACTTTTGAGTTATTCAAAGTAACAAATGCACCAAATCTTCTTAGATGTTACCTCTTTCCTCTCAAGTGCTACCAGGTCGCTGATGCTTTTGTCTTATAAAATCTGTGTCTTGGGCCAGCCAAATAGCTCAGCAGATTAAAGCGCCTGCACACAGGTATGGAGGCCGGGGTCTGATCCTCTAGTCTCTATGCCAGCCCCGCCCCTGGGGAGACTGGGAGTGGTGGCACGTGTCTGTCATCCCAGCTCTCAGAAGGCTGTAAACTGGTGGATCACTCAGATCTAGTAGTGAGACCCTGAATACCCTGTAGACCCTTCTCTAAAATATAAAAACAACAACAACAAAAAAAAAATTCTGTGTCTTCAGGACAATTCTTATAAGCCATCTTATGAGTATGTATGCATTTCTAAAAAGTAATGTAGACAGTTGAGTAACAAGAAACAAAGAATCATTGATAAGTCTCTACCACTATTTTACTTGGTAATGCAACATTTTTACTAAAAGTCTAAATTATCTGAAATTTTCTGACCAAGGACTTCATGTGTCTTCACAGAACACTTGCCTTCCTCTTAATGGATTTTACTCCCTGGACTAAACATGCTTACTAATGCTGAAGGTTTGTGAATTCACATATTATTAAATAGCAAAAGATCAATGAACAGAAGCTCTTCAGGTTTCTTTAAAAATAAATACACTTCTAATTATACACACAAATGAAAGAGGAACCACAGAAGCCCATACTTACCTACAGCTTTAACATTTATGTACTCCAAGACCTTCAGTCCACCTAATACTCTACCTAACTGTGTCTCTAGGACCACATATAATATACAAAGTGATTAGTGTATGCTTCCCTTTGGAATTAAATCTCTTAGAAAAGTGGCTGATAAGCAGTGAGTTTATAAGCAATACGAAGAAGGACCCAAGAATGAACAGATTTTTTTCCCTGAATACCTGAATTGCAAAGAACCTCGAGTTTGTCATAAAGAAAGGTAACAGATAGCCTGGCTTATAGATTACTGGTAGTATGCAGCCTATTAGCAACTAAGTCAGAGAATTTCCATAGAGCTATTTCTTGAGGCATTGAAAATAAGTATTAGTTTATTTTTGAAGGAACAATCAAAGCAGTCAAATTTTTTTACAGGCATTTCCATGTATTCTTTCTTACTCTCTTCTGAACTCTCTTCTGCAAAAACAAAAAAAAAAATTTTTCTGTTGATGACTTTTTAGAGGTTATATTAATATAGCTGCAACTTGTTCTTGTATTTAAGATCTGCTCAGTTACAATTTTTATTTATTTGGGGGTGAGGGCTTGCAGATGGGAAAGAAATGCTGAGGGAAATTCCTTTTGGAATTGAAAGACTTTCATTTGAATATTTCCTTGATCATTGATCTTCTATGCAGGGCTCCATTTATCACTTTAGACAGCCCTGCTCTTGGTTCTGTTTCTTAATATGTTACCAGAGGCTTGTCCTACGATATGCAAATTGGTTATTTTAGCATAAACTTTCCTTTGTTCATCTGTTATCAATTATTTTATCATCATATTCTCAGGGCTAGGTGCTGTGGATTATAACAAATGAGATAAAAATCTCACCACCCACAAGGTACTTACATTCTAGGTGGAAAGAACATCATGTATGCACACAAAAGAATTCGTACTATAGTGCAATATTAGACACCAGCTTAAATTGATATTGAAACACATTACATTATGTGTTATAGGAAATTGAGATGAAACTAGTGTCTGATAATGACAACCAGAAAAAACACAAAAGTGGGGCAGATTCAAGAAGCAAAATTTTAGGTAACTGTTCGGCCTCAGCTGAGCCTGAAGGTAGAAGAAAGAGAATGTGATTAAAGAGGTTGGGAGTTTAATAATAGCATTAGGAAACAGACCAAAGTAAGAAAAATATAACACTGTGATTAGTTGCATTTTTTCATTGTATACTTGAAAATTTTACATATATAAAAGTCATTCTTTCATATTTCAAAAACATACTGATTTTTATTAGTGATGACTGAAGAAAACTGCAAAAAGTTCCTTTGTGTTGTTCTTCACGAGATGCTGCTGATGGAAAAGGTAAGTATTTATTTACTTGTGCCCGTTGGAGTTGCTTCTTTCAAAGTACTTAAAAAAAAGCTCTTGATGAAAAATCTTTGTTTAGTGACCGCGATTGAGACTAGAAGCAAAGATAATCTTTCGAGATAGGAAAATAAGAAGATAAAGATAAATTTAGTTTTAGAGGGAAATCTACTTTCTGGGTAATTAAAGTGTTCCTATCTGATGCGAAGCTGAGTGTAACAATTTCTGGTCTTATGATAATCTGATTTGTCTTACTTTAATAATGAATAAAGGAAGTCAGATGAAATGGTTATTGAAGTGGTGAGAGGCACATGGATGAAAACTCAGAAGCCGCTAGTGGAGGGAGACTGTGGAGCAGCTGATATACAGGCGGGAGCGCAGGAGGTGGGTTTTGTGGAAGATGAATTTTCTAGTTACTTTTAGGACACTTTAAGATGCAGGGTATTTGTCAACATTATCTGAAATACTGGACTGGAGGCAAATGTTCCAACATATTTGTTTTCTTACAATTAAAGCTAAGTTGACACGTTGGAAAGATCGTCTTCAAAGATACTCAGCGGTTGCTAAATTTTTGTCAATAATTAGCCTTCACTTTGTTTTAGACAAGGAAGTCATTTTTTTTTCTTTCCGCACTTTGCCAAGTACCGATTTTCACTTTTAAATTTCCTCATTCTGGTGTTTTCATGTGCACATTTCAAACCTACTCTTTGCCCTCAGCCACCATGTGCAGTATTGCATTTATGCATTCAACTTCTTACTCAAGTGATGCTATTTTTTTCTGCCTCAGCCTGACAGCCACTAATAATAACACATGAGGACAGTCAGACAAAATGAAGACAAATGCTGCTTGTCGCAGCAGAATCATAATGTCCTCAGACTCAGTAAAGACAGTCTGACTGTATGTGGATGCTCTTTATGGCTTATTTAGACCTGTGGTTTTTCCCTGTGTTTTTTTTTAAAGCACAAACATTGTGCAGAAATACATTAAGGCAACATATGGGTCTGTTAGTTAGCCAAAACAATGTGGAACCATGGAGAATAGAGATTGCAAAGCACAGATGGATAGTGTAAAAAATTCATGAGTGGCATAACAGATCTAAAAGGTAAATTTTAGTCAAAATTCAAGTGGAGAGCATAGGAAATACTTAAAATTTGGCTTTATGAGGTTTTTCAAATCACATAAGATGAAACATTCTGAATATTCTGCAGATTTGTTTATGCCATAACGTGAAAATCAGAGCTCATCATTCAACAATAATTATGTCTATATAGATTCATGCCATCAGAAGTAGATTGCTGATAAACAATAGCGCTTTGCTTCTATTTGATGTAAACGCTGCAGTATTAAATATCCATATTATTTCTAGCTCAATATTAGAAAATGTCAGTCATTGTGACAAGCCAGCCAAGAGGAGCTCATTGAGCTGTCCTCTGTGTAGCCAAGTACTGTTGTATAACCAGGTTTTCATGCTCTATTACTGTGTTGTTAAAATTGAGTTCTAAGCAGTAAATTGGAAAATCATTTCCCCCTCTTTTATGTTTTGGTTCTTTTAACCAAACTTGAAACCTCAAGGAGACCCTGGTTTCATATCTGCACAGGATCAAGATGCACTCTGAATGTTACAGAACCCTTGTCTTTTGAAGTTGCCACTGTGGCTCATCGTAGTTGTTAGGGAAGAAAAAAATGAGTTATGATCCAGTCATCTGAGACAAGCAGAATAAAAGTTTGCCTTCCATGCTTGCCATAGCCAGTGCCATTCACAAAATTGTGCTGTGATCTGTTCTTAGAGAAAATAGTTTGGCCTTGTAAAATACAATAATTTCGGAAGAGTTGAGTAGGGATAAAGCAGGAAGGCATAGAAATTATTCTACATATCTAGATCTCTAATTACCTTAAGTGTACCTTATAAACTGAAGCAACTTATAAAAAGACCATTAGGTTGTAACCATACAAACTTTTGATGTCAATTTGAGAAAAATTCTATTTGAAAATTAAATATTTTTTTTCCTAATTTTCTAGAAAGACAAAGCAGAGTACAGTACTATGTTTAATAAATGTTTAGGAGCTATGTTAAGTGATTGTTAATTTAAAATCTTAAAGGTCAGCCAAATAGCTCAGTGGCTGAACAGAGCCTGTTTAGGCAGATGAAGCAGCATAGATTCAATCCTGGGCATGCCATGCAGGCCCCGCCCCCGGGGCATGCTGAGACTGCAATTGAAACTGGGTGTGGTGATGTGTGTCTGTCATATCTGCTCTTGGGATGCTGAAAACAGGAGAATCACTGTGAGTTGGATCTCATAGTGAGACCCTGTAGACCCTGTACTAATTATAAATAAATAAATAAATATCTTAAACATTAAGTTGACATGTACTGAATTAATAAGAAAAGTGAAGGCTGGGCGTGGTGGCGCATGCCTGTAATCCTAGCACTCGGGAGGCTGAGGCAGGAGGATTGTTGTGAGTTCGAGACCAGCCTGAGCTACAAAGTGAGTTTAAGGCCAGCCTGAACTGCATAGTGAGACCCTGTCTCAAAAAGACAAAAAAAAAAAAAAAAAAAAAAAAAAAAAAAAAAAAAAAAAAAAAAAAAAAAAAAAAAAAGAAAAGTGAAGAAATTTATAGAAGGCTCCATGATACCTTGGTAAGATACTAGTATATTATTTAAGCTACCAGAAAGTATTTGACACTAAGAGAGATAATTAGATTGAAAATGCACACTATAAAGAAAAGTAGATCAAATAACTTATTGTTAAGTTATTAACAATTTTCAATGTTTTAGTTCTTTAAAATAGATAGTAAATAATGGGCAAGTTTTGTAGTAGGCTTTACATCTTTAGCACTAGTGCCCCCGATGAGACCGTGAGACAGCAATTTACTTTCTGCTAGCTGTCCTAATCGCTCTTTTGGGCAGTTTTTGGTGTGCCTGGTGAATTAAAGTTTGCATTAGAGAACCACACTGAGCAGTGGCCAAGACTAATTCTCAGCTCTATATGACGTTTCACATGTTGTCAGTTCTTAGTAAGTGTTATATGATAACATTTTGAGATCCTCATCTGAGAGTTGATGGGGGAGCTATCAAATAGTATATGTGAGGTTTGCCAAATAAAATTGAGCCCAATTGAAATGTGTGTTATAGGAGAGAGTAGAGATGACAATACTTTTATCTCCTTTAAGTGAAATATTTGTCCCAAAGGCTTCACATAGAGGTAGAAAAAAGACTAAAAACAAGGGTGAAAAAAGATAAAATTTGCAGGTATAAAAGGTAAAAGAACTATGTTCCTTCCTCCTATATCCATGGAGATTTTAAAAGGAAATGGAAAGGTCAGATATGTCAGTAATATATAGTAAATTTTATTAATATATGTACATTACTATATATAAAATATAACATATTAATATGTATGCATATATGTTCACATACATATCCTTTTTGGTTAAAATGTAAGCTCATGAGGAAGTTCGCACTTATTCACTGTTCTATCCCAAGGACACAGAGCACCATTTAGCACAGGCCTAAATATGTCTTTGTTGTATGAATTAATTCCTCAAGAATAAAATTTACCTACATTCCATTATTCTTTGAAGAATTTTAGATCTTTTGGCCTCTTCTTTTTTTTTTTTTTTTTTTTTTTTTTTTTTTTTTTTTTTTTTTTTTTTTTTTTTTTTTTTTTTTTAATGTATCTGGCATCCAAATCAGAACCTTGTGCTTGCGAGACAGGTACCTATGCTGCTGAGCTATCACCCCAGCCTGTTTGGCCTCTCATTAAAAGAGTTAGTTTGCTTAATACTTAACAAAAGAGATTGCTATGGATGAACACATTTAGCTCAGAAACATTCTATCTGGGGTGAATGAAGAGTCATGGAATAGGAACTACAGTGAATACTTCTTCTCTCCCCTAGCAGAGGATTCCACAGTCCTTGGGACATTTGTTTTGTCCAGTATAGAATGTATACTGGATTGAGTGGGAGATACCTGACAATAATGCATTAAATAGAGGCACACTTCAGGTTCTAAAATAGCTTAAAGTGGATCATGATATTCCTAGCCTCTTATGTTTGGGTGGAAAAAGAAACAAAACACTGGACATTTTGAAGGTAGAACAGTGCTTTACACCAGCAGTTTGATGAACAAGTGGAGTTTCCTGAAGAAGCCAGGAATGATAAACTCAAGGCCTAGGTAGCTGGCAATCAAGAAGAACATCAGTAGCACATTGATGCTTACAACTGTTGAATATTTTCTTTTAACAGTAGTCTTTCTTCCATTTATGGTATTCAAAATACTTAATTTAATTTTGCTTAATTGATGTACTATTATTAGATTCATTCTAGGGAGTTGCAATGTGTAATTGGTTGCATTTGATGTTGTCTTTCAATGTAGCACTTCTTCCCAGAAATACCTTGGGAAAGTCATTAAAGCAGAATCAGTAATGGGAAGAGAATATTGTCTTACAGATTCAACAGTGTTCCATCTCAGAGTAGCAATGTTCATATAAATATACACATTCATTGTTGCTGACCAAAAATATTGATCTAGCTGTTGTATTTGATATCAGTGTTGAAAACAATTAAAAGGTATTTTAATTCAGCAAACATAACTTAAACATCTATTATATGTGAGGCACTGGAGATTTTCAGGAGAAACAAGTAAGTGGCCTTTTAAAGGGTAAAAGTAGACTTTTAAGCAGTGATTACAGATACACTTACTGCATGCAAAGAAAATGATCCGGTGGAGGAGTGAGACCACCCAGGGCCCTCTGGATCCTCACTCCAGCCAGGCCCGACGTGAGTGGGACCCCCTGCAGCCCACCAGACTCTCAGTCTAGCCAGTGGCCAGGTCTGCCTGTCGGTCCATGGGGGTCCTCATCCTGCTAGCACCCAGGCTAGGAGTATGTATGCAACTTACTCTGTTAGACAGGCCTGGTGTGGAACTCTGCAGCAGAACTTCCTGGAGAAAGGCTAGAAGTAAGACCCACCCAGCTGATACAGAAGCAGAACATCTTGCCACAGTGGCATAGCAGGTTCACTTCCAAGGGCTGCAGCAGGAAGAAGTGGAGCACAGCAGGCAGACCCAAGCCACACCCACCTGGATGACTTTGAACTTGTTAGATCCAGACCTGGTGTTAAGGTAATAATTCTACCATAGCTCTACACCAAAGGTCAGAAGAAAAATGCGTTCTCAGGCCCCAAGCCCACCCAGAACAAATGGAGGTGACAGTAGCATAGAAATAGTTGGAAATCTCACACCTGAAATCTCTGAAGTAATAGCATCTGAAGTAAAGAAATAACTACAGAAATGTATAGAGGAAATCAGATCAGAAATAACTTCTGAACTAAAAAAAAAAAAAAGATTATAATGAAAGAAGTACTAAGTGCTTCCAAAGAAGACACTGATTAAAAAAAAAAATAGAGAATAGATGGAATCCTTGAATGAGCAATATAAGAAAGAAAAATAGATTCAAAGTGATATACATGAAATTAAAACCTTAATCACAAGGTGGAAAAACTGTTTGAATGAAAGTGAAAATAGAGTTTAAGACCTTGAAGACACCATTGTAGCTAGTGAAAAGGTACAAAAAGATCTCTTAAAAACAACTAGGATGGGGGCTGGGAGATGGTTCAGTGGGATAAGTGCTTCCCTGGCAAGCACAAGGGCCTGAGTTCAATCCCTGGTTCTGCAAAAATAAATAAATAAATAAATAAATAAATAAATAAATAAATAAATAAATAAATAAATAAATAAAAGGTATTCTAAAGAGTTCTAAAGAGGGATCAAAATGACTGCACATCCATGAATAAGAATGGAAAGAACCCACCAATTGGGCACACAATTAAATACAGGAAAAAAAGAGGTATACTGCAGCAGTCTTACAGTTATTCTTTTGTATATAGCAGCAAAATATTTCCATCAGCATACTCTGCAAATGGAATTCTCCTGCACCCTATGGGTCATGATTCTGTCTCAGTCTACAGAGTGAATAGCAAGGAAATAGCAGTAGCTCAGTCTCACAAGTGACACCTGGCTTCCAATAACTATCATGGACACTGCCCCTTTGTGCAGTATCCTATTTCTAAGCTATTAGAAGTGCTGGCTGTATATTTGCCATTCCAATGTTTTTATTATATTTTCTTCTTAGGAATCCTTTACTATCATAAAAACATTTTCTTAGTTTATATTTTTGTCCATATTAACCTAATCAAATGCTCTGTGAATACTCTGAATTGATCACAGATTCATACAGATTCATACATAAGATACACTATATTGTGGCCTCTTTGTTGGACTTATAATTTAATTTTTATTTTTGAATATTATTTTGAAATATTTAACTTAATTTTGAATTAATTAATATTCAATTAATTTTCTGAATGTCATTTAATTTTACTTTTTGTTTTATGATTCATACTGTTTCTTTGACTTACAATTTACTTCTAATACATGGTATGATATTTTCTCCAATTTTATTTCAAATACACTTTACGAAGTATATTTCCTTTTTCCATTGACTATATCAATTCTTCCTTGACTTTTATATATGCACATACACATGAAAAAATATGTATAAAACATGCCATAAGAGTGATACTGTTTTGCAGAAATCATCAATGACCTTTTAAGTGGGCTTATCTAATATAATTATATTTTCCATAGTCTTGCATAACTACCCTTTGGAGAGTTCTTTATTTTTTATCCAGGACCATATAGCAACATCTCTTGCCTTCTGAATTATGGTCATTGTTATTTTCTATATGCTACATCTGGAGATATTTGAATATTTTGAATTTGTATAACTAGAAAATATTTTACTTTAATTTTCAAAGGTATGTTTGCTAAGTAAAAAATTCAGTGAGGACAGAT
>PVKA01049842.1:0-13039 GCA_004027165.1 Ctenomys sociabilis | reverse complement strand
TGGCTGACTGGGCCCTGTAATGGTTGATACATTATGCCAGCTTGAGAAGCCCAGAGGCTTAACTCAGCAGGGAGCCAGGGTTTTCACTTTGTAAACATCCTCATCCTGTGTAAGAGAAGGGTACAGAAATGGAGTGAGTATAAAGGGCCCATGCTAGAGTGGAGAGCCTGTATACAATACGAGAGAGACAAAAAAAGGGTTGCTCTTACCCCCTTTTGCTCTTGCTGTTTTTGCTGTCTTCAGCCACCTTCAACCATTGCCCATGTCCCATGCCACTCTGCCTTCCAGCCAGCTGATTACAGACTGAAACTTTCACAAACTGTGAACTAAATAAACCTTTCCTTCCTTAATTTTGAGTGGCATGTATTTCATCTCAACAACAGGTCCTTCCCTGCATTCTATGCCAATCAATATACAGCGGCCTTGCACCCTCCTTAGTTAAGCTGCACCTAAAATCCTGTGAGGGATGTCACTGGGTGGGCATCTGAATGCTTTCTCTCTTTCTCTCTCTCTCTGAAGAGCACCCACCTTTTGTCTCTTGCACCATTATTCAAGGGTACACAGCACACACATAGGTAGCCAGAAATGGCAATTAATCAGTCAAAACTCACAGTCCTTGACTGCAGGAAAAAGGGCTTTATGAAGGTAAAAGTGAAACCCAAAGGAAAAAAGGCCCATTCTTCCTGACAGTTCCGTCTTGGCACTGTCATCAGCCACTGTAGTGGCTGCTAACACTTACAGCTTTATTTCCCATTGTCTACTTCCAGTCAGTGTACCTTCTTCCAGCTAGCCACTGCCTGCCTTAGCCACACACCTCCCCTCCCCCAACACATCCTTCCTGGTCAAATAGCATCATCTAATGCCCACCTGAGATCACTGTCAATAATTCCTTCTGAATTTCACATTGTGATAGGAAAAATTGGACCATAAGCTCTGACAAATTAGTTGCACCCTGTCAGGACTGAATAGGTAGGATAGGCTGAGCTCTATCAAATGGATCCCTGTGAGTCCATGGTCACTGCAAAAGTTGAGGGGGCAAAGCTGTAACTTCCCTTGTAGACAATGGGACAGAACTGTCTGCCTTCAAAAGTTCTCTCTGTCCAAAAGGTATCATAATTGGGGCAACTGGGACTCTTGCCTCTCACCTTCTACAGGTCCAAACTCATGCCTGGGAGGACATCTCCTTCATACAAAGCTAGGCAGCCTCCCTGCATATTCAACTTGACTGTTCCCTAAGAGAGAAATGACTCCTGCATCACCCTGAGACTGATAACTAATCCTGAGCTTCTAAAAATGCTCCTCTCAGAGGTAATAAATTAAAGACTCATCTCTGGGCCTGGACACTAATGATGCCACCTTACTATGACCCTGGTTGCTATCAGATGTCACAGAAAGCACAAATGGGCACCTAGCCACACATCAGCTTGACAGACTATTACTCACCTTGGGGAAGATCTCTGTACTGTCCACAATGCAGAAAAGGTGCTTTACTCTGCGAGTTGCTGTCATAGGCCCCTTCAACTGGGAAAATCCTGACAAAAGGCCAGCTCACTTGGACTCAATTGCCCTTAGGGGTAAAAAGTTCTCCTACTATTTTGGGGGAGGCTCTGCCAACAGATTTGGCTCAATCTTGGCCCCCTAGCTAACAGTATAGACTATCAAACTGCTAAAATATACCCTTCCTGCCTATGAGGCCAGTTCAAGATCTCTGAGTGGCTGGCGATGCTACGACTACCCTCTATAGGCGCTGTCTCAGTCTTCTGCCAAGTGGTCCTGCTGGTATACCTGCCTGGAGCGACAAATGCCCTCTTCTGATATGATTAGCTGTCATCTAGCCCCTCTTCACAGCTGACCTGAAGTCAGCTTCCACGAAGTTCACAAACTCATTAAAGCTCTTTGGAGAAGCTCTCAGAGCTGATCTTGCTAGATTCCTCAAATGCACCCAAACTAACTGCTGTAAAAACACAAAACAAAGTTCTAGTACAATACCTGACAGAAACTGGTTATGAGAAAAAAATCTGAAAATTTCTTAGAGCTGCTGGCTTTTATAGAATCTCAATCCTTGAGTTCACAAACCAAAGATACTTACTTAGACTGTCCGTCCCTTGCAGCACCAGTGACTACCTACACAAATACTGGGATCCAGTAACCAAGGTCTGCCTCCCCATTTCTGATCTTCAAGAAAGCTGACAAGCTCACCTTAGGCTGACACCTAACTGTGCAGGTGCCACATGTGTGCTGGACGTCCCGCAGTACCATGACAGCCTGGCATTGAGCAATGAACTGTTCTAACCTCCTGACAGATGCTGAGGACATACTGTTTATAGATGAAAATAGCTCCATTAGGAATGAAGTTTGACAGGCTACATATTTTATGGTCACCTTGGAGAAAACTATTTTGGACAAAACTCTCCTGCAGGGATGATCTAAATAGCAAACTGCTTCCTGCTACTGTTTGGAAACCTACTCCCATTGACTAATGCAGTGGAAAGGCCTACACCCCTCTGGGTATCCATCTGACTGAAATATCAACCCCAGCCACCAAATTTGTTGTCATCGCATGTTCTACAAGCTCAAGCTGCAAGGCTGGTACCTGTGAGCTTACAGCCAGCTGAGGTTTCAGTGTCTGTGCTTGACATCATGCATTATAGTGGGCTCAGTCCACTATAGATAGATACACAGATAGAGAGAAATTAAACACCACCTTACAGAAACAACTTGTATCTAGCTCTATAAAAGTTTAGCCAAATAATAAGCTACACCTGTAGCACTGCTGCACACACATATAACCCAGGTACATTAACTACTTCTATGAGTTTCAGAAAGATCTGCTGGAAAATTTACTGAACAGCTAGATCCTCTGAGGCTCACTTTAAAGAGAAAATGCACCCACAGCTCCACTCCAGTCACTCTGGACACTGACCAGGCCATGAATGGCTGATGCCAAAAGCCATCATCACTCACGGCATTGCTCCATACCTGTTCCCCTGGAATTTTGTGTCTTTTCAGGCTGCTTACTGCAGTCCTTACTCCCCCACTGCCCCCACTAGCTGTGGTTTTTATTAACTGACCTAGATTTTGCGAACTTGGGTCTTTGCTTCCCCTTGCCCTGCTAGCTGTGTTTTTGGCCTTAAACTCTATGAATGGTTGCCTCAAGAGAATAGAACACTCAAGCAAACACCTGACCAAGATTGATGAGCATTCAAGGCACACTAGATACTCTCCTAAATCAGATTAACTCCCTCACTCCCTTGTCAGAGTAATGTTATAGAACAGACAGGTTTAAATCATGTCTCTTCCTGCAAACAACTTAGGGGAAAACTCTAAAAAGGTAAACTTGGAGAGTTTGGCTAGAGCTTATCCTAGGATCCCTGATTGCTTCTAGCTGGGCACTGTCTCAGAAGATCACATGTAATATGCCCATCAAAGATCGGCTGGGGAAACTATAACAAGGGGGAAATGCAGCAGAAGATCTGCATCTCTGCCCCTGCCAGTGTACTTCAGTTTGTTAGTTGCCCAAGTAATAATTCCTATTCCAGTTCCGGTTACTCCTATCTCTTAGAAATGGCTGGTGACTGTGATGTGTAGCTGGTCACTGTGGTGCACACTGTAAAAACCGATCTCCAATTGACAGGCCACTCTGCTTCTATACTCTTTGCTTGCTTATCTCATTAAGCCCGAGTCCAGTAGATATTCTGGGAACAATCCTGATCACTTCCTGTTGAGGTAAATAAACCTGGATGTCGCTTGGTGTTTCTAATGCTGTTGCAACGCTCTCTAAAATTTAAGATTTGTTGCTTCAGAGCAGTGCTTCTCATGATGTGCAATCAAATAAGGGCTCACCTTATTAAAATAGAAGAGAAACTGGATTCAGAGGCCCAGGGAGGGGCCTATAAATCTGGATTTCTAACAAACTCCTCACGGCCATGTACGATGCTGACCTCTCACTGTTCTGCTGGACAGAGTGAAGGTGAGTAATTTTATTAAGCAGTTTGCTCTTCTTTCTTTTTGAACATTAAAGGCCTACAGTTGTTACTTATCATTCAATACTCATTCATTCAAAAATCACTAAGTGCTTCCTGTGTATCAATATTATGTCAGTTGCTGGGAATAAAGAGTCAAACATATGGTTCCTTTTCTATGTCAGGCAATGGAATCCAAAGTATCTGATACATGAACTCAATTAATTTGTCGCAAAGGTTTAAATTACATAAGGAACTGTACAAGTTTAGACAAGTGAGCCTGGTACAAACACGTGTGACTTTCTGTGCCAGGCAACCCGGGATTAACTGAGAACCAAGCACTAGCTAGGGAAGGTACACAGCTGTACAAGAGGTCTGCAGTTCGCAGCAAATGTGCTGGGGCATTAGAAAGCACAGAGAAATGCCAAAGCAGGGAGAGGAGAAACCAAGCTGGGAGAAAACTTGGAAGGGGCTTCTGGTGGAGATGGAACTTGTTAGGGGGACTCATATCACTGAAAAGATTTCAAAAAGTAAAATGAGAGGCACAGAGGTAAAAAAAAGTACATGGTACTTTCTTCTTCTTTTTTTTTGTTTTGTTTCTGTTTTTGTATTTTAGTAAGGGTCTACAGGGTCTCACTATGTAGATCAGGCTTGTGGTGATCCTCCTGTTTTCAGCCCCAAGATGGGGGACTACAGGCATGCGCCACCACGCCCAGTCTCAATCACTGTCTCAGCAAGCCCCAAGGGCAGGGCCAGCATGGCACACTGGGGATCGAATCCTGGCCACTGCATCTCCTAAACAGGCGCTTAAATCCGCTGAGTTATTTGGCTGTCCCTCAAAACTACATGGTATTTTAATGAAAAGAGAGATATAATATTAACAGAGAACCTAACAATAAGACATCATACTAAGTGCTTTCTACATAGTGACACAACTATGAAGAAGTACTATATATTTTTGTCCTTTAAAAATTGTAATGAAGTTAAATTATATTGCATTGTTCTTTTAACTATTTTTACATGGACAGCTCAGCAATTTGTAAAGCACACTCACAACGCAATAAAAGACATCTGCAGAATGTCCTCACCACGTGATGCTCTATTCAGCAAACAATCTCTCACTTTCTTGCTCACATCCCTTTGTGCAGAGCGGTGAGCCCATGTCCTGCGTGCCATGGTGGGCTGTTTGTGCCCCTGGAAGTCTAGAGGATTCACTAGCAGGGTGACCACTATGCCGTTTTCTGTTTCTGTGAATCTTACTACTGTAGATGCCGCATAAAAGTAGTCATAAAGTATCTGTCTTTTGTGAATGCTCTATTTTATTTAGTGCAAGGCCATCAAGGTCCATCCACGTTATAGCGGGGAACAGTTCTTTCTTTCTAGGGCTAAATCTTGCACGTATCAACCACATCTTATTTACCCATTCATCCATCACTGGATCTGTGGGTTGCTTCTACTTTTTGGTTGTTGGGATTAATGGGGAAATACTAAGTAGGCACTACTTAAATTGCAGAAACTGGCTCAAATAGGTGGAGTAACTTATCAAAGGTCACACAACATTTTGGGGGCCCCGATTCAGTTTGGGCCTTCTAAATATTGTGTTCTCATTTTATTCATCTAACTTGCCCACTAATTTTCTAGAATACAAACATCACAAGCAACTATCACATATTTAGTAAGATCTGCTAGATATTAATTTTACATAGATTTATTTTCTTGACTTAATGCTTGCTTCTTTATACATATTTAGTATAATGCATAAGTAGCACCTGTTATTTCCATTCCACACAATATGTCTGGGTTCACCCTGCCAATGAACATTCCAAATAAGTTCTGAAGCTAAGTTTAATCCCAAGGCTTATACTCTCCACTGGGAGAGGCCACGCCATCCTCCACCATCATCTTGGAGACCCTCTTTTTGTTTGCAGAACTGGGGATTGAACTCAGGCCCTTGCGCTTGCCAGGGAAGCATTTATTCTAGTGAGCAATCTCCCTGGCCCCCACCCTCTTTTGTAAATAAGGAGCTTCTGTGTATTACCCTGAGGTTCACCTCTGAATTATGAGGAAAAAAACTGAATCATGTGCTAATCATATATTTGGTTCTTATGCCATGAATTCTCTGATATCTACCCTTTCTCAGTATATATACTGAGTTCCTAAAAAAGCTAAAAAAAAAAAAAAAAAAAAAAATTGAAGTTATAAGGGCTGGCCAAGTAGCTCAGCAGATTAAAGCACCTGCAAGGAGGTGCAGGGGCCAGGGGTTCAATCACCGGGCCTACTGTACCGGCCCTACCCCCAGGGGGCGCTGAGACAGCAATTGAGACTGAGACTGGTGGGGCGCCTGTAACATCAGCTCTTAGGAGGCTGTAAACAGGCAGATCACTGTGAGTCCAATCTAGTAGTGAGACACTGAACACCCTGTAGACCCACCCTTCCCTAAAATACAAAAAAAAGAAAAAAAGAAAAAAAAATTGAAGTTATAAACCTATGTTGTGGCCAAGGTAATGTAAACTCTAAAATGAATACAAACACTTTCAATACAAATATATAGGGGAAAATTCACAGACCATAAATTAAACAACTTTCCCATGTACTTGCTTATTTCAATTTATCTATACATCATAAAACTTCTGTACGTAATTCTTAATTTTTTTTTTTAACCTTTCATCTATTTGGTATACGGTCTTGCTGCACAGCTTGTACTTATAGTAATCCTCCTGTCTCAGCCTCCCCAGTGCTGGGATTATAGGCATGTACCACCACACCTTGTTTTCAGTGGCCAGCACGGCATGCCTGGGGTTCTGGAGCTGGCACAAGATGCAGTACCAGAGATCAGACTCAGGTCTTTGTGCTTGCCTGGGAGGCGTTTAGACTCTCCCACTGGGAGAGGCCAGGCCATCCTCCACTATTTCCCCAGCCCTCTATGTATAATTCTTTTTTTATTATTATTATTTTATTTTATTGAAGTACAAATATCAATGAGACAGCTTTAAGATACCTTGAAAAGATGGATTTGATAAATTAATACATTACAAACTGTTTTCATAATGTTTTGGTATCATAGAAGGTGCATACATGACATTATACTTACAGACATTATTATAGCATGTGTCTCTTATCAGTAAATTAAGAGAGTGTAGCTGTTTGCGTATGTTATCTTTATACCTGAATTACATCAAAGATCCAATAATTAATACTTTCTACCTTGTTATTTTCCTAGTGGTTGTCCATAGTACTAGAAGCCAACATAATATCCTGTCCAACCACCATTAGTGCAAATCTTGCCTCTCATAGAATTATGGAGAAGCACAGCGTTATCTATCCCAACTGTATTGTCCATACACACACATCATGATTCTTCCTTTCTATACCCCTTCCTTTGTCTACAGCTGTCAAAGATGGGCACTCCATTGTCATTCAACTAATTTAGGTGCCTGAACTCGATGACACAATCCAACACAGTTCAGCATTCTACAACAATAGTGAGTTATTGGAAGAAGTCGTCGACCATAGCCATTTACAGCTCAACCTATTATTATGGCCCTGCATTATATACCTCATTTGTATACTTTTCTGCTGGATGGTTAAGACCTAGATAGAGCAAGACCTATATACAAAAACATGTAGTTTTTGTTTCTGATGAGGTCAATGAAGTCTCCTCAGGGTTTATCTTGTAATCCTGTACCTTATTCTGTAGATCCTGTCTGTGTCATCCATGTGATGAGTCACGGCCAATGCTTGACCAGTTTGCTCTCTGTGAGAGCCTGAGAGAAAGTTTTCTCTCCAAGTGACTCTCCCCAGGCACACTATAGAACTTCGATCTTTTTCCTCTGTATAATTCTTAACCTGCTGTACAAGTCATCATGATAAAGCCAAGCAAATAATTTACATATCTTCTATACATACAGTAGTAAGTGAAATAAATCATCTCTCACTCTCATATATCTTTCAGCTTGCAGCTTATAAGGCAAGATTGTATGCAAATGGGTACAATTCTTGGAGAATAAAGCATATACCCATAGGCAGTTCTTGAGTAGAGCATATGTTGATTCTGAATAGAAGGCATACACTGACAGATATTAAACTGTATGCTTTAACAATGCCCCCAAAGATACAGATTTCTGATTTTGATAGATTCCCTGTCCTTATTTATTACTATTACTATTATTATTATTTTTGTATTTTAGGGAAAGGTCTAAAGGGTGTTCAGGGTTTTACTACTAGATCAGACTTGTAGTGATCCACCTATTTACAGCCTTCCAAGACCTAGGATTATGGGCTCGCATGCAACCCTACCCAGTCTTAACTGTTGTCTCAGTGCGCCCCAGGGGCAGGGCCGGCACAGCAGGCCTAGGGATTGAATCTCTGGCCCCTGCACCTTCTTGCAGGATTTGGCTGGCTCTCCTTGCCCTTAATTATTGAGACTCAGTTAACACTTACTGAGTCTTTTCCTAGCTCAAACTATGCTGACAGTCACTGTATTCCCACTTACGAATAATCTGAAAGTCAGCAAGGGGAAGAGACTGGCTTAGGGTCATAAATGATGGAATGAGGACTGAGCTCCGTCTTTCTGACTGCAACCCAAATGATCCCAATTACCTATGCTGTCTTTACTTCTTTGTCTGGACACATGGAGTGAACAGTCACAGGCTCGACTCCAGCTCCAGCTCTCCCATGAGCTCCCTCCTTACCTCAGGAGCTTCCAACTCCCTTCCTGTAAAGTAAGAACTGATTGATCTCTAAACTTGCTTCTCTAAGTTTTGATGCAGTAATACTACAGGCAAGCATCTTGAAACTTCAGGTAATAGTACAGGAAATGTAGTTATAGAGCCTGTTCTGCACAAACCCTTTCACTCCTGAAGGAAAATCTGGCTATTAAAGAACTGCTTTCTCTTGATTTATAAATTTTAGCTATTATTTATCACACTGCTCTTATAGAAGATGAGCATTTCTTTCCACATTATATACAGACTCTGCTTTTTTTTCAGCAATATAATTTTCTAGGGTACAACAACTGACAAAGAATCACTCAGTCTTCAATTCCTGAAGACATCTTCCCGGGGTCTTTTGCCCTCTGACAAAATATGACCTCTGCTGCCTCTGCTGCAGCCCAGCTGCCATCCTGAGGCTCCTTTCCCATCAGACAAAGACTTCCTTCATGGTCTCTTGTATGGGGTGCCCCTTATCTGCTTCTGTTCTCCTGAGGCACATCAACTGCTTTGCTAAAAAACGGTTCCGTACAACCCACATTCCTTTGAGAGCTTGAGTACTTGGAAGTCTTATTTTGTGGTCACACTTATTGATGAATTGGCTAGGTATAGAACTTGAGACTGAAAATCAGCCTTTAGTATTTTGTATACACTGCTTTACTACCTTTAAGCAATGCTATGATTTCAAATTATGACCTGTTTTCTTCCATTGTACAAATTGGTCAGAAATTCTTTGTCATCCTTGGTGTTCTGAAATTTCATCATGTATTTTGGTTTAGATAATTTTTCAAAAAACTTTTAAAATCAAAACAAAATCTCTTTTCTTATTAATACATCTGACTATAGGTCACAATATCATATGGATTTTACAAATATTGAAGAGAGCCTCCAGATAGAAATGAATAGCACAGCAGATTAGGCTGACATAGGGACCAGGGATCTAGCCTGGAGTGCCTGCCAGCCCCGCCCTGGGCGCACTGAGACACTGACTCAGACTAGGCGAGGTGGCACATGCCTATAACCCCAGTGCTTGGGAGGCTGAAAACAAGAGGATCACTATGAGTCCATCTATTTAATGAGAACCTGTACTAAATACATAAAAAATAAATGATAAGAAAAAGGAAATGCTAATTCCTTGGATATGATCAATTCATATTTTTTCTTAAATTGGTTCTTTGATATTTTCCTTCCTATCCCTCTATCTATTCTCTATTTTTGGTCTCAATATTTTAAAAATTGGTAACGAATCATTCCAAAATAAATAAACAGAATTTATTCTGTTATTTTTTTTTTTCGGTTGGTAGCTTGTATTTCATATCACCTCCTTCTTTGTGGGGCTGGGAAAATAGCTGGGTGGCATAAGCGCCTGCCTGGCAAGCATCCCATGCTGGCCCTGGAACCGGGCGTGATGGTGCACACCTGTAATCCCATTGCTGGGGAGGCTGAGATAGGAGGATCACTACAAGTCTGAGTTGTATCAATAAAATTAAAACTTAAAAAAAAAAAAGAATCTTCTTTGAAGTTTCATCAAAGATTTTTCTGGTTCTTATTTTTGCATTTCTTGGGAGGGAGACGTAAGGGGTTGGAAATATGTCTATCTGCCATTTTCATCTTGAAAATATCTTTTGCCTTCATGTATTTTAAAAATTGTTTACAAAACAAATAATTTCTCCAGTTCCTTATCCTTTAAAACAGCACATGTAATTACTCACAAAAGTAAATTATACCTATAATTGTACATATTTCTTCTAATTGTACACTAACAGACATATCTAGAAATGAGCCTGTAATTACTCTGCTAAGCCATATATAAACATTAAAACTGTTAAGGATTAAATAGAACCAAGCAAATAAGAATAACTTGAAAATGTTTTTTGAGATTTTTATATACAACAAGAACTATAAAAAAAATTCACCAGTGCTTATTTGGATTGGAATTACCCAATTCAAACCTTTCAGTTGCTGATAAAGACTTGAGCAAACTTTTGTTTTCAAGGCAAAGTGTGTACTGTCCTGTAGTCATGGCCTTTCTATATCATTTGACAACAAGGTTATTTGAATCATTGTTGGAGAGAATGAATTCTAAGATTCTCTTTACAAACTAGGTGGTGTTTATTCTTTTATAAATAGTTTAAAATAATGACTTATTTATCCTAGAAAAAAATAGTAGGAAAAAAAAAAGGAAATCCAATTAATTTCCTTTAAAAATAGCCTGAAAAGGGCTAATAAGAAGTTCAGCAGATCAAAGTGTCCACTTAGGCAGATACAGAGACTAGATCCCCAGTATCAACCCCACCCCTGGGGTGCGCTGAGTTAGTGATTGAGACTGGGCATGGTGGTGCGCATCTGTAAGCCCAGCGCTGAGGATGCTAAAAACAAGAGGATCACTATGAGTCCTATTTGTAGTGAGATCCTGTAGATCTTGTACTAAATACATTTTTTAAAAAATAGCCTTAAAAATAACTTTTATATGCTTCAGGGGCAAAAATAAGGTCCTGAGTCAATCCCTGGTTCTGCCAAAAAATAAAAAATAAAAAAAAGTAACTTTTATAACTGAGAATTCATCATTTAAATATAATACATTTGGGTCATGTAGCTATATACCTGGAAATGGAAAGAACCTAAAAACCTTTCCAGCCATATTACTTTTGGGAAGATTTTATATTTTTCTCAGGATGCTGTTAATCATTATAATGTAAATCAGAGTAAGCCCATGTAAGGTTCTTAGTACAATGATCAAATTCTTGTTTTGCAGAAAAAAATAGACAATCCCTAACACTGGCTCTGCTTACGATCTCTGACTCTGTGATAGGGTAATGTTACGTCCATTCAGTGTTCACCATATTTCACAGCTTGGTCTTTCCTGGGCTAGCCATATGCCTGCGGAGACGCACTCGTGACGTGTGATGGCGGCAGCAGGTGCCTCCGTGCCCTGCCCGCGTTGCGAGAGCGGCCAACCAGCAGCGCAGGGTTGCTAAGCTACAACGTTCAGCAGGTTGGTACACTGACTGCACTGCCTGGTACACTATTTTAATTTATTACAGGCTTATCAGGACTTAAGAGGCCAAGGAATATCTATTATATATATTTATTTCTTCAAATCTTCCTTGCTGATATGTTTATATACATAAAAGGTACTAAATGTGGAATATTTTGAAAATCTTTTTAAAAAACACAGCCAACTCCTTCAAAAAACAACCAGTTAGCACAGGTCACTCCCATTGCTTTCTAACATGCTTTTCTCACAGCTGAGATCATCCTTCCTGAAGAAAGAAACTCCACCTATGGAGCACTTCCTAAGGGCCAGGCGCCTGCCTCCGCTCACCTGCAAGGTATCTATATCTTATTGGAGGCATTTAAGGACCATTTTCCAGATGGGAAAATAGAAGAACAACAGTCTAACTACATTGCTCAAGACCAGACGCTTATAAAGCATGCAACTGGACTCTGACACTGAGCTACCTGATGTTAAGACATACCTTACATCTCCTGCATTTTTTCTTTCCTGTCTTTTCTTTTTCTTTCTCTTACTTGGGATTGAATCCAAGTTCTAACTAATACCACAACATTTATGCTCTATATAGGTAGAGATTCTCCAGTGAACAAGTAAGCATTTGTCCTCAGTGGCAAATCAAATGTGATCTCTGCAATGCTATGAGTAAAATAATAATCATATGCTCTACTTCATAGGTAAAGTATAAAAAGTTATAGGTTTGTTTGCTCAGGAAAATATAAAATTATCTTTCATACTTATTCTAGGGCATACAAATTTTCTTACTAACATAAAGAAGAAATGGAAATTGTTTGATTACTTACCCCAATATTAAACATTCCTGCAAAATATTCCATATTTGCTTGAATGAACCAAATGTTGCTCAAACCTAGTTCATCACTTCTCTTCTTAGCACGGATTAATGACAATTCTTTGTTTTCTATTAATATAACCTATATTTTACCCAGAAAAGGAGACGTATAGTCAGTAATGTTATTCAGTACAGAGCATGATTACTGTCTCACAGCCTGAGCAACACACACACACACTGCAGTGACCCTCTATCCCATGCCTGGAGTTATGCTAGTTACCCTGGCACACATATCACTGAGGCCCTTGTGCCCTTGAAATGCCAATGAGTAATATTCACTATCAGCGAAACAAGCAATAACCACACAGTCGATGAGTATTTTTGTGTGTTGTTCACTTTTGAGATGGTGGGCATGATCTTCTTGCCTGAGCCTTCGAGTAGCTGGAATTCGGGCATACACCTCCACAGCAAGCTGGTGATAATATTTAATGAGAGGCAAACAATGCACAATGGGAGCACCCACAGTTGATAACCAAGGAAGACTTTCATGGGGAATTAATTGAGG
>PVKA01049841.1:0-13034 GCA_004027165.1 Ctenomys sociabilis | reverse complement strand
GTGTTCCTGGAGCTGTCACCCGGCCACGGGAGGTGACGGGCAGCTTAATCCCTGGGAAATGTATCTCAGGCACGACGGGCCTGAGGTTCTACACTCACTGACCTTTGATGCCCAGAGAATCGGGGAAATTCCCACTCAATCAGTGGGCTTTAGGTCAGGGGATCCGGGGAGGTGTTGGTGAGTGGGTCCTGAGGTTTCAAACCAGTCACTGGCTTGGAGGGGTTGGGGACAGGGATCCGTGAAGCGCGTGTGGGAAGAAGCCAAAGGCTCTCCCTCAGACTCACCACACTCTCACCGCTCTGGGAAGCCTGGTGAGTCCTTAAATTCGCTCTCGCTGGGAGAGCTTGGCGCGGGATCCAGGAGGCCGCTGGAGTCAGCCACTGTCTCAGGCTGGTCTCTGGGGCTGGGCAGGCGCGGACGGGATGGAGCAGGATGGCGGAGTCGGCCGCACTGTCTCTGCCTGGTCTCAGGAGCTGGGCGGGGGCGGGCGGGATGGAGCAAGATGGCGGAGTCGGCCGCACTGTCTCTGGCCGGTCTCAGGAGCTGGGCCCTATGTGAAGATTTTAAAGAAACTCCATGCATATTTTCCAGAATTTCTGTACTAATTAACATTCTCATCAATTTGACTCTGTTTTTATTGATGAGTTATATCTTCCTGCTTTTTATGATGGA
Organism: Ctenomys sociabilis; assembly: GCA_004027165.1. Taxonomy (NCBI): domain Eukaryota; kingdom Metazoa; phylum Chordata; class Mammalia; order Rodentia; family Ctenomyidae; genus Ctenomys; species Ctenomys sociabilis. Next base: position 12,362 of record PVKA01049841.1, on the reverse strand, counting down.
TAACTTCTGATTGTATGGCAGACATTATGAAATCATATATATATATATAGCCTTGTCCCTGAGTGGACTTCTATTAGACCCTTATGACACAGGCAAAGCAGACTTGAGAGCCTAGTTACACAGCATAATACTGAGCATTCTATTTGATGTGAGGAGTACATGCATTTTCCATTCTAGATAAGGAGAAGACAATTTTCTCCTGGTTGTGTAAAAACTCTGAAATTGCTCGTTTTAATTATTCTCAATGTAATGTGCTTTTTCTTTATGTCACTCCTCAGATGGTTTCTTACCAGGTGCGTACTGGGCCCCATCCATCTTCGTGCTGGAGTATTTGCCAGCATGCTCTGTGAGGGCATGTCTCTCCTCTCCTGTCCCCTGTTCTGCAAACTTGACCACCCTGGCCTGCTTTTCAGTGTCTCCTTGTACTTGCTTCCACCCCACGAAATAGTCCTTTTTAGGCTGAGTGCCTTCTTAGTGCTGCAGCCTGCAGACTCTAGTAATAACTGTGGCAATCATTGTGTTGGCTTGTCTGTTCCTCTCTTTGCAATCAGTTTAAATTATATACAGACACACATACCCACTCACACACAGAACCTACAACTGTCCTCCTTCAAGTATAGAAAGCAGTGAACTATGTCTCAATCTGACATCCAGAGCTATAGAATTTACAGAAGCAAGCAGGAGAAAAACCTCACAAGCTTGAAATAGGCAAGGAATTCTTAAGTTATAACACGAAGGAAATGTTTCATCACAGGAAGAGTGGAAAAGTTGGCCTTCACCAACAGTTTGCTCTATGACATTCGATAAGCAAGGTACAGATTTCAACAAAATATTTGCCAATCACAGATTTGACAAACATGTATACCTACAAAATATAAAGCACTCTTGAAATTCAATAATAGGAAAACAAACAAAAAAACAACAAAAACTAACATAATAGTTTTGAGTAGATAGAGCACCGAAGAAAACCAACAGATTGCAAATAAACAGAAAGTTGAAAAACTATTAGTCTTTAAAAATGCAAATTAAAGTCACAATGAATGATGTGTTATTATGTATGTCCTAGTATAGTTGAAACTAAAAGACAAGACAAAGAAAAGTGCAGCCAACAAAATGTAGTACTGTAGGAGATACGACGTAAGAATAATGTCATTTACTGTTAATGGGAGTGGACAGTGGTAGAATCATTTAAAAGAACCAGGTATAGCGATGAATGTGTATAATCCCAGCGCTTGACAGGCTGAGGCAGGAGGATCACCAGGAGTGTTAGGCTAGCTTATGTTCCATAGTGAGTTGAAGGCCAGCCTGGACCACACAGCATAACACCTAAAAATTAAACAAACAGAAAATGTAAGGTGTAGCTGATATAGACATAATGTGTGGCTCACCAATACTACCATATATTTTCAAAAAGACCTGAAAAGTTATGTTCACACAAAATCATGAATACCGGTGCTATTTTCTTCTTACTTTCTTATGTTCTTGCCCAGATATTCTCAGATATTCACTGTAGACCTACTACAGTGAATGGATAAATATGCTGTTGCATAATGGTACAATTATAAATTATGAAGGAATGAGTTGTTTATATCTGAAATAATGTGAATGACCAAAAAGTTTAGAACTGTGTGCTCATACATTTAAGACCTAAAAACAAAAACAAAAATAAAAACAAACGCAGAACAAAATATCAGTGCCTGCCAAGGTTTGGGGGTGGGGAATGGTGGCCCATAAGAATTCTGCACAGTGGATTTTCATGGTAAGACAACAATTTTGTTTCATAGTTGTGCTTATATGACTTGAGCCAATTTTAAAAACTGATTTGTACAGAAGTATACTCTGTACAAATTTACTCTATGTAAGTTTAAAAGTCACTGCTCTTTAGAACCCTATTTTTTATTCTATTCAAGAAATACACTTTTAAACTTGACTTTTTTTAGACATTCTATTTATTTATTTATTTATTTATTTATTTATTTATTTATTTATTTATTTTCTGGCAGAACCAAGGATTGAACTGAGGCCCTTGCACTTGCTAGGGCAGTGCTTACTCCACTGAGTGATCTCCCTGGCCCCATAGATTTTTAAAAAATTTTTAATTGTTTTACTTTAAAGAGGAAAAAAATTAACAAGAACAAAGACAAAAACAAAGCAACATAAAACAATAAAAGTGGTACAGAATTTCAAAATAATAATAAGAAATTAACAATGGTTGGTATATTACATATTGTTATCATCAAACATTTTGCTCAGACTACCAGATGTAGGCATGTAACACTGATCACACAATTAAAATATTAACTTCCTTTCAATAAACCTTGAATTTTTTTCTTGTACTTTTTGTTTTCTTTTAATTTATAAGACCTTAGAAATCATACACATTGGAGAGAAAACAAACAAAAAACCCACACACATATACAAACGACTCGAGATGAAGGGTATTCAACAGTGGTTGCCATGTTGCACCTCGCTGTCTTCACTGTAGTTGCTAAGATTACAGAAACTAGCATATAAAACTGGTCAGAGTAAAAAATTTGAGCATTAACTGTTACCTTCAAAAACTAATAGAAATTAGTAGTACAATTATCTTAACTATCCTGTGGATTTTTTCTTTTTTTTTTTTTTCAGAACTGGGTATTGAACTCAGGGCTTTGTGCTTGCCAGGGAAGCACTTATGTTACTTACACAATTTTTCTCCTTAATTTTTCCCTATTTTTTTCTCTTTCCCCTCATCTCAATTGTTTATTCCTTAATTTGTGTGTGTCTGTGTGTTTGTGTGTCTGTGTGTTCTTATAAGATTTTTCCCCTTTTTTTCTTGTGTCTTTTCTCCTTCCCCTCATCTCAATTGCTTATTCCTTATTTTTATTTTTATGTGTGTGTGTATGTGTGTGTGTGTGTGTGTGCATGCGTGTGTATGTATGCAATTTTTAGACAGGGTCTACATGGTGTACAGGGTCTCACTATGTAGATCAGACTTGTAGCGATTCTCCTGTTTTCAGCCTCCTAAGCACTGGGATTTCAGGCACTCCACCATGCCCACTCTCAATCACTGTCTCAGGGGCCCTCAGGGCTGGGGCTGGCACAGGACGCTGAGGATCAAAACCAGCCACTGTGCTCTGCTGAAGCAGGTCCACTGCTTTAGTCCACTGAGCTATCTGGAAACTGTTTATTCCTTATGTTCATTTTCTTCTGCTTTTATTATATCTATTGTATTTTCCAAATTTTATTTATTCTTTTAGGTAGGTATACTAGAGGGACAATGTTTATACATGTGGGTCTGATTTATTTCACATGTGAGTACAGCCTCTAGTTGCATCCATTGGCCTGTAAAAGTTTCAAGTTTATCTTTCTTTCTAGCTGAGTAATACTCCTTTGTATAAAAATGCATATATTTTATTCATTCCTCAGTTGATGAGCATTTGGGCTGCTTTCAAGATTTGGCTATGATGAATTGTGCAGCTATAAACATCAGTGCTCCTACAGCATTGCGATGTGATGTTTTCAGTTCATTTGGAAAAATACCAAAGAGAGGAATAGCTGTGTTGAATGGCACCTCCAATCCAATACACGTTTTCTAAGAAATCTCTCCACTGATTTCTATAAAGGTTGTACCAGTCTGAATTTCACCAACAGTGGAAGACAATTCCTTTTCCTCATAGTCTCCCCAGCATTAGATATTAATTGGTATCTTTATAATAGCCATCCTACTTGGAAAGAGATAGAATTTCAGTGTTGTTTTAATTAGCATTTCTCAGATGAACCGTGCTGTGGAACAGTTATTCATGTATTTATTTGCCATTTGTTTTTCTTCTGCTGAGAAACATGTATTCATCTCAGATGCTCAATTTTGGATTGGGTCCTTAAATTTGGGGACCTTTTTTTTCAAGGTTTTTAAAAATATATTCTAGATATAAGTCCTCTGTCCTGCTAACTGCTGCTTAAGATTTTTTTTTGTGTGTGTGTTTATGGGTTGTCTTTTCATGCTGTTGGTGATTTCTTTTGAGTTGCAGAAACTTCTCAATAAGACGAGGTCTCAGTTGATTGTTTGAAGTATTTCTCATGCAGTTTGCTTTTTGTTCATAAATCTGTCTGCCTTGATGTCTTCAACATTTTCACCTACTTTCTCTTCCATTAGGTTCAGTGTTTTGGTGTTAATTTTTATATCTTTAATCCGTTTTCACTTTAGTTTCCTGCATGGTGACAGACCTGGTTTTAGTTGGAATTTTCAGCATGTGCAAAGCCAGTATTTCCAGCACCATTTATAAAGTTCCTTCTTCCAACGAACATGTTTGGCCCCTTTGTCAAAGATAAGGTTGCTGAGTGTGATTTTAGTTGTGTCTGCATCTTTTAATTTGTTCCATTGATCCTCAGAGCTTTTCTTTTTTTGTCAGTACCATGCTAATTTTATAACAATAACTTTATACTATAATTCCATGAGAGGCATTGTATTTCCTCCTGGCTTGTGCTTGCCTTTGTTATTCTTGGTCTTCTCTGGTTTCAAATGAATTTTATTGGAAATAATATGTTTTCTCCAGATCTATGAGTTTGCTGATGGTATTTTGATAAAGATTACATTCAATCTGTATGCAATTTTGCAAGGATGGTCATTTTCACAAGGTTAGTTCTTGTGAAACTATCTTTTTATTTTCTGAAGTCCTCTTCAATCTCTTTTTCAGAGTATTGTAATTTTCAATGTGTAGATCTTTTACTTCCTTTGTTAGTTTAATTCCTAACTATTTAATGTTTTTGGATGCTGTTGTGAAGGGTGTTGTTCCTCTATTTTCCCCTCTCAGTGAGCTTGTAGTTTGTGTAGAGGGGTTCTACTGAATTTTGGACATTGACTTTGTATCCTGGATCTTGTTTATTAAGTCTAGGAGCCTCTTGGTGGAGTTTTTGGGGTTTTCCATGTAGAATATAATGTAATTTTGAGTAATGATAGCTTAACTACTTCCTTTCTAGTTCTGATCTCTTTTATTTTTCTCTCCTGTCTAATAGCTCTGGCTAATATTTCCAGAACTATATTGAATAGGAGTGATGATAGTGGACATCCTTGTCTTGTACTGATTTTAGAGCAAAATCTTTTGGTTTTTCTCCATTTATAACGATATTGGCTATTGCATTAAAAAGATGGTCTTTTATCAGATTGAGGTATTGACCATCTATCCCATTTTCTGCAGGTTTTTGATCATGAGTGAGTGTTAGACATTTTCAAAGACTTTTCTGCATCTATTGAGATGATATTATGTTTTTTGTTTGTGACTCTGTTGATATGGTCTATTACATTTGTAGATTTGCTTATATTGAACCATCTCCACATCGCTGGGATGAGTCCCAAATGGTCACGGTGTCTAATCTTCCTGATGATTTGCTGCATTCTGTCTGCTAGTACTTTAGTGAGAATTTTTGCATGTATATTCATGAAGCCTAGTCTCTTTTTTGTTTGGGTCTTTCTCTGGTTTTGGTGTCAGTGTAATATTTGACTCCAGAAATGAGTTAGGGAGAAGTGGTTCCTTTTCATTTTCATTGAGTTTGAGGATATTGGGATTAAATCTCTAAATTTTGTGTAAGCTTCAGCAGTGAATCCATCAGGATCTGGAATTTCTTTTTTCTTTTTTTTTCACAGAACTTCTTTATTTTAAAGAAGAAAAACAAAAACTAGAGAAAATAACAAGAACAAAGAAAAAAAGCAGTACAAGACAGTAAAAATGGTACAGAATTTCAGAACAATAAATTATTAACAATGGTTGTTATATTGTGTATTGTTATCATCAAATTTGTTTCTCAGACTGCCAGATATAGATACATAAGACTGATTAAACAAATATTCACTTTTCCTTTCATGAAGCTTAACTGTTTTCCTTGTCCTTTTTTACTTATTATTTTCTGTTTCGTTTTAAGAGAACATAATAATATAATAGATAAGATATTAAGGACAGTATATATTTAAAAGAAGAAGACAAAAGGCAAGAAAAGATAGAAAAAAGTAAAGGGGAAAAATCATGCAATTTTACATACAGGATAACTGAGAAGGTTGTACTACTAATTTCTGTCAGGTTTTTGAAAGGAGCAGTTAATGTGTAAAATTTTTAGTTTGACTAACTCTATATGCTAATATTTGTAATCTCAGCAACTACATTGAAGGCAGCAATATAAAATGTAACACAACTTTTTAATGAAAAGAAAACTATTAATCCTGGCAAATAACAATTTATCCTGGCACAGGTATCAAATTCTAGTACTCCTGACTAGAATATTCCTTAGGAAACTTCTAGAAACATATGGATATTCAGTTTACTGAACAGTGAAAGGTAAAAATATGAAGCTTTATTCTAATACCTTACTAGGTAGTGTTCACCTTTTTCCCATCCCCTGAAAATACCTTGAGTATATTCCCTAGCTTTGTAGGACTGGAATTTCTTTGTTGGTATATTTTTTATTACATATTAAATTTCATTGGCTGATACTAGGTATTCAAAGTTTTCAATGTTGTCTTGATTCAGTTTTGGTAACTTGTACTTATCCAGGAATCTGTCCATTTCTTCTGTTTTCCATCCCGCGAGAGTAAAGATTTTTGAAGTAGGTATTAATTTTTTTTTCCTTTTTTCAGTACCTCGGATAGAATTACACTTGCCAGGCAGCCACTAGTATTGACCTTAATTTCCACAAGATCTGTAGTAATTTCACTCTTTTCATTCCTTATTGCTTGAATTTGAGGATTTTCTTCCCTTACCTTGATGAAGCTGGTTAGGGATTTATCAATTTTATTTAATTTTTCCAAGATCCAAATGTTTAATTGATTAGTTGTTTTATTTGTTTTTGTCTCAGTTCCATTAATTTATGCTTTGCTTTCTATACTTACCTCCTTTCTTTGGGCTTGATTTGCTCTTCTTTTTCTCAAAGTTTGAGGTACAACATTAGTGTATTTATTTGTTCTTGTTACATTTTACTAATGTATGAGTTCACTACTATAAATTTTCACTGAGAACTGCTTTCATTGCATCCCATTCTGCTAAGTTATCTTTGAATTTTTATTGGATTGTATATATTGTTTAAATTCATGTGTGACCCACTTGTTATTGAGGAGGGCGTTATTCAATTTTCATGTGTTTATGGTGTTTTTGCAGTTTTTTGTGATTAATTTCAGTTTCATTGCACTATAGCCAGATAATATGCATGGGATAATTTCAGTTTTATTGCATTTACTTAAACATGATTTTGGGATTAATATGTAGTCTATTATAGAGAATACCTCATGTGCAGTTGAAAAGAAAACATGTTCAGGTGTTAGATGGAATTTGTAAATGTTCAAAGGTTTGGGTCAGTTCTGCTACCTCTTTGATAATATATTTTTGTCTAGTTGACCTACCTCTTTGATATAGTTAGATGTTAAGATCCCATGTTAAGACTGTGTTATTGGTTACTATATTTTTCATGTACTATAAAATTTGTCTTATATAGTTGGGTGTTCCCATATTTGATATATATATTTATGATCGTTATATCTTTCCTACTTGTTTTTTTCCAAAAAGTACATAGTGACCGTCTTTATCTCATTTTATCATTCTTGGTTTGAAGAGCATATGGCCTTGTTATGGTTTGTGTCTAGCTGTCCACCCAAAGACTCATGTAGGCACAGAGTGGGGACTTCTAGATTTTATGATTACTCATGATCCACTGGGATTATGTGTGATCCAAGGGTGGGATTATGGGTCTTAGTCCTGCTGCGATTATGGGTGTGAGTACTTCCCCCACCCTGGGGCAGAGAGCCTGAACATAATATAAGAGACAGAGAGACAGACTTTCTTTAGCTATTGCTCTTTGTTGCATTGTTGTTGCTGTTCTGCTGCCACGAACTGCTGCTCTCTGCCATGTGTCCCTCTGCCTTGGAGCCAACTGTACATGGACTGAAACCTCCAGTAACTGGGAGCTAAGTAAACCTTCCCTCCCTTCATTTTGGGTGTTGGGGATTTGTCCCAGTGACTGGAGAAGAGTAGCTAAGGCAGATCTGCAGAGAAACTACCCCTACTTTTTCTCAGTTCCTGGAGTATGTAGTGTTGCTTTCCATCTTATGACTTTCACCCTAAGAATTTCCTTTCAAGTTAAATGTGTTTCTTATATATAGTAGTATATCACTTGATTTTTTTGATCCACTTGCCAGTGTATTTCTTTTAATTGGCAAATTGAGGCTATTTACATTAGTATATATATATATATATTTTTTTTTTGTCATATTATTTCTGCTGTTGGTTCCTTCTTTTTGCAGTGTTTAACTGCTTGCACTATTTGGTGGTTTCTTTCTGTTATTGTTCTTGGAATTGTATTCATTTTTATCTCTTCCTATAATATATTTTAATACTCTTTTTAGGGATGGTTTGGTAGTTGTGAATTTCTTTAGTTGTTTTTTTGTTATGGAAATATTCTACTTCTTCATTAATTTTGAAAGAGTTTTTCAGGGTACAACAATCTTGGTTGGAAGTTGTTTTCTTTTAGGACTTGAAATACTTCACCCTAAGCTCTTCATGATTTGATGATTTGTGTTGAGAAGTGTGATCTGATTCTGGGCTTTTCTTTAAATGTGATTTGTTTCTTTTCTCTAAGAGACTTTTGCATATTGTTCTTGTGCTGAATTTCAAGGATGTTGATTATTAAGTGTTTGCGTGTAGATCCTTTTGATGTTATTTGGAGCCGTACATGCCTCAATTATGTGTATGTCATATTCTTTCCCCATGCTTGAGAAATTTTCTGCTATTACTTCTGTTCATAGTCTTAATATCATTTGCATTGACTCCTTACTTTTCATATACACCTATTAGTGTTACATTGTTTACCTTTGTGTCTTCTTGTAACACTTGAATTATTATTTCCTGGTTCCTTGTTGCTTTTGAAAAACTTTTCTTTTACTGGTTTCTAAATGACATAATGTTTTCAAGGTCTGATAGTCTATCTTCAGTTTCATTCAAATGGTTTTGTCAAGTTTTAATGGAATTTTTCATTTTCTAAACATCTCTTTGAATCTGTTTGCATCCTATTTCTTACCTATATTGCTCATTCAAAGTATCCATCAATTTCTACACTCCTTTTTATAAATCAATGTCTTCTTTAGATATACTTAACTATTTGTTCATTGTAATTATTTCTTTTTTTTTACCTGAGAGATTTTTTCTGATCTTGTTTCCTTAATATACATCTGGAGATTTTTTTTTTTACTTCAGTTGTAATCTTTTCTGTGATTTAATGTGTGTGACTTCCAATTTCTTCTATGTTGATATATCTTGGATTTTTTCTCTGTTGACTAGGGGCCAGAGATTGCCCTTTGTTCCTTTATTGTGTCATTTTCTATATCATTTTTATTTTATTGAAGAACAAATAGCATTAAGACAGCTTCAAATCAAATCAGTAGGACAGATTTAACAATTAATATATTGCAAATTATTTTCATAGTGGCTTTTTGTTGTACAAGGTGCATACATGATACTCTATCCACAAATACCACCAGAGCAGATGCCTCTAATCAATGAATTAAGAGAATGCAGCTGTATCATTTTCTATTTCAGAAAGAACTCTCTATTTTTATTTCTGTGATGATTCTTGTGAAATTTTAATAGTAACTATTGCACTACTGTAAGAGCCACTCTATGGTGAGTCTGTTTTTTAAGGATATCTTCTGTGTAGAGGAGAGTCTTGATTTATGTCTGTTCTGAGATTTTGCCAGCTCTGTGGATTAAGAGTGTGATATTGGTTTCTGTTTGTCACTGTCCTTAATCTTTAGGGAAAGGGTTTTGGTGAGGTTATTACCTTAGTACTTCACAATATTATTATCCAGGGGAGTGAAGTAGTTAAGACAGACATGTTATCCTAGTTAGAATAGTGTGATAAGCAATAATAATAATAACAAGGAAAAAGAGGAAAACTTTCAAACTATGCTACCTAATGGTTTTATACTTTAGACCATAGGAGCAAAGGCTATAGTTATATAGCAAAGTACATCATACATTTTGTGTTTGTATATGCAAAATGTCTTCTCTTGTTAGAATGGATTAATCCTGTATTCTTCTGATGAAGCCAATTTTGGGGTTCCAGATGCTTCCCTTCATATAGTGTGATTCCTCTGGCTTGGCTATTTGTGCAGGGTTCTGGGCACCTTCACTCCAGTCCTTCTGGAGAGTGAACCAGATACCTAGATGTGTCCTGGGAGTCTAGTTACCTAAGTTCTGAGTGCATCCATCCCGGCCCCTGCTGAAGAGTGGGCTGCGCACCTGGACTCATGCAGACAGACGAGTTGCCTGGAGTCCCCGCGACTCCTGGCGCCTGCATGCCAGCGTCTGTCAGGCTTGTCTAAACTTGACCTTTACGATATTCCAGTGGTTGACAAAAATCAATTGATTACATTTACATCTAAATGTAAATTATACAACTACTGGCTTGACCTGCATGGTGTGCATCTTCCTAAGATCTTCTCCTGAGTTTGTCTGAAATCTCCCTAACTTCCTTCAGGATAGAGAGTAATTGCTTAAAATAATATAAACTTCAGTTGCTGCTGTTGGCATGGAATTGGTATGGAGAGACTCTGGAAGGGCCAATAAAGGAAGAACCATGCCAAAGGACCATTGTGGAGACTTGATCCAGCAAGTTATTTTCTCACTGCTCTCTATTAGAGAACTTCTTACATCTTTACTGAGAAAAATCCTACAGTGATCCTATGGTCTTTTGCCCTCTCTCCCTTCCTTAGCCACCATTGCTCCTTCCTTCCTTTCACACAATCAGTTTATATTTATTCCTTTTTCACTGAAGCATAAGAAGAAGAAAAAGAAAAAAAAAAAGGAAATCAAATAAAGTAATAGGCACCCTAATTCCATGACATGGTATTATTAGTGTCCTGAGACAAAGCAACAGTTACTGTTGAATTCTATGTCCACCAAAATTATATTCTCAAGAAAATGGAATTTTAAGCATTATTTTTCTCTTCAAGAGGAGTCCACCACACCATATGTACACAAAGATTGCTAAAGGCAATTTGAATGGAAGCATGTTGAAAGGTATTCCTTTAGGAGGAATAAGGAAGAGAAGAAAGCATGTGTGTGGAAGTACTGTCTTATGAGATTATAGAAATGAATATGGAAACAGTGACAGACAAGTTTAAAATTGGGTGACTAGGATTATGATAGAGAAATATCTTTTATAGCTTCAGAGAGGAATAAAAGTAAGAGATAACCTCATTTCCATAAATATTCAAGGTAAACTTTCAGGTAAAACCCAAACAAGATAGAATATGTGACTTTTTTGTAACTTGATATTGTGGAGAAGAAAATGAAAGAAGAGGCAAATAAAGGTGGGTGGAAAGAGAGAAAAGCTTGAAAAATGGGAACTGTTGAAACAGTATTAAATAAAAGAGTATTAAATAGCACAAAATAACAATAGTATAAATAGAACCTTTTTATTACTCTTCTTGTACTTCAGGGAGAGCAGATGGAATCATGCAGTAAATGCATTGAAGGTAAGACAGAAGGAACCTTGATGGAAGAGGAGGGGAGGGAGTAACAGAAATGAGAAGAGTGGATTCCGATGAAATGCTTTGGTGAAACATAAACTGATTCTCTCTCTCTCTCTCTCTCTCTCTCTCTCTCTCTCTCTCTCTCTCTCTGTCTTTCTCTCTTTCTCTCTCTCTCTTTTTGGTGGAACCAGGGATTGAACTCAGCCCTTTCACTTGCCGGGGAAGCACTTATTCTACTGAGCCATCTCCCCATTCCCTTGATTCTCTTTTTATTCTGTATTTTTTATTTTTTTCATTTTTGTGGGACCAGGGATTGAACTAAGGACCCAGCACTTGCCAGGAAAGTGCTTATTCTACTGGCTATCTCCCTGGCCCCTCTGCATTTTTTATTTATTTAGTTTTCTGTGCTGGGATTGAACCTAGGATAGTGTGCATGTTCGGCAAGTGTTCTACCACAGAATTGCATCCCTAGCTCATGGAGTGAGTAGCAACAAAGACTAAGACATAATATGCTGTTTTTTTTCTAAATACAGCTATGTTATATTTAGGCAAAACTCAGCACATGTAGAAGAGCAATTATACCCTAATATTCATTTCACCAGAAGCATACACTCACACAAACATATACACTAACAAACATATGGTTACATAATGGACTAAAATTATCTAAGTAATCAATTTTAGAGACTTATTTTCACATTTTATAAGTTATTTATGCAATTATATAGATCTTCATAACTGAATATAAAAATTTATCAAATTGATACCAAGTAACTGAGAGCACAGACACTGATGTTGGTTTCATAAAGACCTTAATCAGGAACCCTAAGGTAGAGATTGTTGATAAAGGCATTGCCAGAACCATTCTTAT
>PVKA01049840.1:0-13035 GCA_004027165.1 Ctenomys sociabilis | reverse complement strand
TGCTGCATACTGTATTGTAAGCACTTGGAATTATAGCAGTAAATGTCCTTCCCTTTGTGGGATTTACATATTAGCAGATTCAAATTTGACTTGTTTTTGAACCTGTTATAAACATTATACAGACAGAGCACCTTACTTCTGCATGATATTGACAGATTCAGCCACTCTGTTGCATATAAGTATAGGTCACTGCTTTTTTTTGGTCTTTGGGACAGGATTTTGCTATACTGTTCAGGCTGGCCTTGAGCTCACTTTGTAGCCCAGGCTTGTCTTGAACTCTCAGTGATCCTCCTGTCTCAACCTCCTGGAGGCTGGGATAACAGCTGTGTGCCACCACACCCAGCCTGGGCTACAAAGTGAGTTCAAGGGAGTGAGGATGTAGCTCAGCAGTGTAGGGCCTGCCTGGCAAGTGGGAGGCCCTGAGTTCAACTCCCAGTACCAAACAAGAAAATAGTAAAAAAAAAAATCCTGATTCATTTATTTTATTATTGTTGGTCATCTAGGTGGCAGCTTTCTTATAGAGCACATGTATTCAGTTGCTCAAGAATATAAACTTTTCTAGGACCTATGAAAACTGCTGCATATACAAAGCTTCAAATTTGCAGACTACTTTCCAAAAATGGCTATACCAATTTACTCTTCCACCAGCAAGATATGAAATCCCACTTATCCTTATCCTTGTATTAGTGATATTGAAGAGAATCATATTTTATTTCAGATCTGTTCTCTTGTGCAGTGTTTATTTAAGTCTTTTTGTTGTTGTTGTTTTGTTTTATATCTCTTTCGGGTTAGGTATCCCTGAACCTACTTTTTTCTTTTAATTGAAGAACAAGTATCAGTGAGACAGTTTTAAGTCAAATTAGTAGGACAGATTCAACAATTAATGCATTGCACATTGTTTTCGTAGTGGCCTTCTGTTGTACAAGGTGCATACATGATACTCTATGTACAAATACTATTAGAGCAGATGCCTCTGATCAGTGAATTAAGAGAATGTAGCTGCATACCTATCTATTTTTGCAAAGCTAAATGATAGTACAGTTTCAATAATTAACACTTTTTACATTGCTATCTTCCTAGTGGTTATCTAGAGTATGAGAAGCAGACAGGATATCCTGTCCAAACACTATTAGTGCATATATTTCTTCTCATAGAATTACGCAAAAGTACTGCATATTTGTCCTAACTGTGCTGTTTATACAAACACAGAATGGTTCTTTCTTTGTATCCCTTTTGTTTAGTCCTGTCAAAGATGGGCATTCTATTGTCATTCAGTTATTGTAGGTGCCTGAATTCAGCGAAACAATACAACACAGTCCAGCAGTCCACAATAATAGTGAGTTATCTGAAGAAGTTATCGACTAGAGCCATTTACAGCTCAGTTTATTAGTATGGCCTTATTTTATATACCTCATTTTTATACTTTTCTGCTGGATGGTTAAGACCAAGCTAAAGCCAGACCTATATAACAAAAAATGTACTTTTGTATCTGAAGTCTTTTTTTTTTAAATTGTGGGGGATTGAACCCAGGGTGTTACACATGGAGCCACTCACTTACCTCTGAGCTCCACACCCAGCACTCTATTCAAGTCCTTTACTAATTACTTCCCTGGAAATCTTAACTATGTTTACAATGCTGTGATGGACGCTATACAAAAATCTGTGCCCACCAGAAGGCGTGCTATACCTCTTCAATGTGACTTTCCTTACCAACGAATGCAGAGTTTGTCTTTTTGTGATGCAGTTAATGTAGGTTCACATTTCTTCATGCAGTTAAATTGAGGTAGATACTTAATCCTTAGTATGATTTTAAGAGATTGTTCAGCTGATTTATTTAGAAACAGAATCTTTTAAGACTTTTCACTGGGCCTGCTGGCACAGACCTGTAATCCTAGCCCTTGGGAGGCTGAGTCTGAGTCTGAGGCCAGCCTGGGCTACAAAGTGAGTTCAAGGGAGTGGGGATATAGTTCAGCAGTGCAGGGCCTGCCTAGCAAGCATGAAGCCCTGAGTTCAACTCCCAGTACCAAAAAAGAAAATAGCAAAAAACAAAAAAAAGCAAAATGAGATCTAGGCCAGCCTGAACTACTGCAAGACCTTGTCTCAAAACTTAAAAAAAAAAAAAATTAAATCCAAATTTTTTTCTATCAGGTAATGGAGAAGACATTGTTACATGGATGGACCTTCATGGCTATAGACACAAACCCCTACTAGAAAAAAATCATCTACCCTGAAGGCATACAGGACTTAGAAAGACTCCTCCTCATGGAGGCTACAGTCTATGCCTATATTTATGGCTTTAGAGACATTTGAAACTCACCTGGCAATATGAGCTAGGATCAGAAAGTAGAAATATTTTCTAAAACGATGTATATAAGTTAATTCTAGTACTCTTTTATTCTAGCTTGTTAAATGTAGCTGTATTCACAGAGAAGAAACGGTATTGGTTTTCAGTCCATAAAAACTCCTCTAATTCTAAAAGATTAAAATTAATCTTTTAATAACCTTAAAGGAAGGCAGATTAGATTTTTTAAACCAGCTAAGCTGTCATAACACCAGCAACCACTTCTAAAAATCTGTAATCAACACTACCAATAGTTTTAGTCATTTACCTAACCACTCAAATATCTCCATAGAGCTCAAATAAAGATTTCAAGTACAAATGTTAGACTTGTTCAGACCTCCTCTGAGGATAGGATACAAGGTATAGAGGCTGTCAGGGGTTGAATTGTGCCCCTGCCCCCCAAAATGAAACCTACTTTGGAGTCCTAAACTCCCTGAAGAAAAGAATGTGGCCTTATTTGGAAATAGTCTTGACAGAGGACAAGTTAATATGAGATCATTCACTGACTACTAATCCTGGGTATTTTAGATACAGGGACAGACACACACATAAGGGGAGCAAAGGATGTGACTGATGTTACGCCTTGGGTATGTTTCTCTTGTTGCTAAAACAAAATACCTGATGCCCAAAGTTAAGGAAAGAAGGGTTTATTTAGCTTAGAATTTGTCTAGAATCAGCTGGCTCCAAGGCAAGGTGGCACATGGCAAAGTGGCAGCAGCTCAAGAAGGTGGAAGGCAGCAAGAGCAAAGAGAGGGGTGCGCCAACAAGCCTCTCTTCCTCCCTTACATTGTAAGCAGACTCCCCACCGTGGGTAGGGATAGCGCCACACCACTCAGAGCTCTCTCCTGCAGGAGCTCAGGATGTTTACTAAGTGAGGACCCCAAGCCCCTGCTAAATCATTTAGTTAATCTTCTAGACTTCTCAAGTTGATACAATCTATCAACCATTATACATTACCATTTCAAACTAAGAAACTGCTCGAGCCACTGGGAGCTAGAAAACACAGAAATATCCTTTCCCTACAGGTTTCAAAGCGAGCCCTACCCCTGGCACTCTAATGTCAGTCAATTTTGTTGTTTAGAACAGTTTAGGATACTTTATTAAAGCAGCCATGTGAAACTGATACAGGAATGGCCAGCCTGCTGAAGGCCTGGAAAAGCCTGGTAGAGAGGCAAGAAAGTATAATGTGGTTCTCTATTCTCTTCCCTGCCAATTCTGGAAATTCAAAGATTGTATTAAAATCTGGGGCAGCAGCAGTAATGATTCAGGAACCAAGTAGCAAGACCTGACAGAAGCCAGAGAGAGAACCCCGGCAGCTCACATGGGGCTAACCACCAAGCAGACCTGACGCTGTAGCAGTATGGCCCAGAGTCACCTGTAACTGAGATGGTCAGAGGTCAAAGGGAGTACTTGGGAGCAAGCCTGATTCTGAGGCCTGGACCAGTACCCATTGTAAGCACTCCCCGTCACGTGAACAGTGACAATTTAGGTGTCAACATTTACAGGCCCGGTTAGTTATATTGCAGGCTGAGGGGGCCTGGGTATCTGCTGCGATCTGCCAGGTACTGAGGAAGGGAAATTCGAGGTAATTATTAATAAGAGCAATAAAACAATCTGAGGGCACCTTTTATCATCTAATCAAAGGTGTTTGTCTAACTCAAAAAATAGAATTGTTAAGGAGCCAGAGGCGTTGCTCAGTGGTAAAGAATACAAGTAAACCTATGTGAAGCACTTGGTTCAATTCCTACTACTGACAGAATGAAAAAAAAAAAAAAAAAAAAAGCCTGTGAAATTGCCAGGAGCTTTTTTCTTTTTTAAACTTTGAACATATTCTGTTTTAACACTTAATCATGGGGTGTGAGGAGTGATTAAACAGCAAACAAAAGAAGAGTACTTCCTCAATCTAAAAAGATCAAAGGATAGAGGATGTATCAGATATTAAATTTATAAGAACAGATACTACACTTGATCTTAGCCAAAAGGCCAAAAAGACATACTTATAAGCAAAATAAACCAGACCCACATGTGCAAATATCGTAGTCTCCCTAGTATAACTCAAAAGAAGAACTGCAAATAGCAATGTATAACACAATTAAAAGGAAAGCGAGAACTTGAGGATTGGACAATGAGGGGAGGGCAAGGAGAAACGCTGAAAAACATGACAGAGGCAAGACCATTCACTTATACATACCAGATGCATAAGACAATGATCCTCAGAAACATCAGGAGATTTTTGAAACTAGTAGTTAAGTGGTAGGATTCTCACCCCGACTAACTATATATGCTGATATCTGTGAACCAAGCAACTGCACTGAATGTAACAAAGTGTAATAGAAGGGTCACATTCCAAATGCCTGCCATTCTGGTCTTCTAAATATGTACTTCTTGTCATGACATACCAGCTATTATTATACTGCTCTTAATATGCTGTATATGGATGGATTTCTAAATATCTATGTAAATATATGTAAGTGTTCATTCCTATTTTTTTTTAATTTTTTTCTTCTTCATACTCTGTATGGACTTAGAGTTTAGTATCTCAATACTTGATGGAAAATACATGTTCCATGTTATGCCTATGATGTCTGATATTTAGACTAATAGTGTGAGTAAACTGAACTGCATATGTTGCAGGGTAATAACAAACTTCTCTTCTGGTGGTTAACAACCTAAGTTTGCAAATCAAAAATTGGAGAAAAAGAAAGGCTGCAAGGTCAGCCAACATTTTGGCCCTAGCCTTTCAAGGTCAGTGAAGACTCAGGACATAGGAGAACCAATACTGTAACATCATGTAACTCAGTAGTGCCCCAAATTTTCTGATCAAGGAGATTATCGGGCCACAGAGGAATGCAGTCAATGATGTATAGTGTGCCTAAGGAAAGTCATATGGACAGAAAACTTTCTCTCAGCCTCTCACAGAGCAAACTGGTCAAGCAATGGCTGTGACTCATCTACAAGGTTGACACTGACAAGGGATCTATAAAGAGCAGTACAGAGTTACAGGATAAACCCAGAGGGTACCTGACAGACTATCTGATACAAAAGTTACATCTCTTGTTATAAAGGTCTTGCTTTAACTGGGTCTTAACCATCCAGCAGAAAAGGATAAAAATGGAGGTATGTAAAGTCATATTAATATACTGAGCTGTGAATGGCTCAAGTCAACAACTTCTGTGGATAACCCACTTCTACTGTGGACTGCTGATCTGTGTTAGTTTTTTTATTTAAAAAATATATATAATTAGCTATCCATGTATTGAAAATCTGTAACATATGTATCGTTGCGTGTTACCCTGTTTATGTCATTTTTTCTTTGTTTGTGCTTTTATGTTTCAGTCTTCAAGTTAAAATACAAATATACATATATATACATATATATACATATATATATATATATATATATATATATATATATATATATATATGATCAAAGGAGAGGCTGGTGCTAACTGGAAGCCAGCAAGCAAATTCCATCTGGAAAGAGAAATATCAACTCCAAAGCTCTGAAGAAACTGCTACTCCGTGAAGCTTAGTCCCAGCTTGTGATAGGGGCAGGGAATTAACATTCATTGCACATTTATGCGCTAGGCATGTCATCCTCTAATTAGGCACTTTTTCGTTTTACAGATGAGGAAACTAAGGCTCTGAGGGTCACCAAGCTCCACCATGGTTTTTCCTTAAATAGTAGCGCTGCAGTTTTGAGCATGTGCAGCCTCCAGGCAAACTTCTTTACACTGCACCGTGGCTCGCAGGAAGTGGATCTCAAAAGGATGCCAAGTGAGGACATTGTTGACAAAATCCAGGAGAGCAATCATGCCAGAATTTAAATCACTGTCAGGACTAGAGGAGGAGGAGAGAGGCTGCCATTACAAGTGGTTGTTTAATATCTTAAGCTTTCAGAAGTAGCCTGACAGACTGCTAACAAATTGGCTGACACAGTTTTTGGGGGTGCTTTGATGATTTTCCAGGGCACTCTGATGTGCCAGGGGGAATATTCAAAGGAGGACCCTTTATCTAACCCATCTCTTCTACCCACTATAAGCACACTGGGATGATGAGGCGAGAGCGCTGGCAAGATGCAGACCAGCCTGGGCAACTTCACAATTTAGAAAGACTCTGTCCCAAAAATTAAACAACAAAATTTCAAGGGGAGGAGAAGAGCTGGGAATGTAGCTTTCTGTGAAAGCTCAGGACTCAATCCTCAGTGCCGGGGATGGGGGGAGAAAAAAAAATTCTCTCTGCCCACTAGTGTAAACTTTAGAAGATTTCTAATAGCTCTTTTGCTTAAGTGAATTGCTTGGCTAGGGAATCACGTATCAAGAGCTAAGGGAACAGCAGTTAGTTTCGAGGTACTTTTGTGATGCCCAAGCATCTGTTCAAAGTGTAACAGCTGGGATTGGATATATTGCCCACAGGAGACCAAATTAAAAGGAATTATAGAACTTTTATTAATTAGCCAGTGACCCATGTGCTCCCATTCCCATCTGGAAAACACAAAAGGCTCAGTTCTCTGTTCCCTACCTACTTTTATAGTTTCTTTGTTGCTGTGGCAACTGGGCAGGAATGTAGTGCCTCCTATAGCCTATAGATGTGAGGTCTCAGGCAGAAGGATTTATGGCTAAGCATGGGCAAACAGTCTGTATGTTATTGCCCTAAATGGTCCTGTCTTTTCCTTATGTCCTATATGTTTGTGAAGTACTGACAAGGCAGGGGAAGGAGTGAGGAATGGGGCAATTTAGGCAAGGCTGTTTCTATGTAAATACTTCAGGCAAGTGTTAAACTAATTGAATTCTGCCTCAGTCTCTTCTACTTCTAAAAATGGTATAGGATAGTATGCTAGACGCCATCCCTTACAAAAGTAGTTGGTTGCAGAAGTAGATCTAAGGCTCAGGAGAGATCAATACTGGAAACAGCAAGCTCTGGACCATATAGCATCTAGGGTCACTGAAGTCAGGGCAGAGATGAGCACTGAGACACGAGGACGCTGCGAGTGAGGGTTCCACAGTGTTCATGGCATTAGTCAGTTTGTACACTGGAATTACCAATTCCAAAAGCCCCAAAGCAAACACAGATGGTCCAATTCTCTCACAATGCCAGTAAGAAAAAAAAATGGCACTGATCTAGATTCTCTAATCTTCCTCTAATGACTTAACTCATCTATGTCTAAGAGATCCAATATTTTAAGTAAAAAGTTTCTTCATAGAGTATTTGTAATCCAATCTCTTAGAAAAGTAGACCAGGATAGACAGCCTTATCCCAAATAGTGCTTTAATAGTATCTTTAAGAACTTAATCTTTCAGTCCTCGTTATCCTATTATATTGTATCCATCTCTCCCATTCATACTAGTTAGATCCTTTAGATGTCTTATTCCAAGTCAACAACCACAAGAAAACCAGACACCTCTGCACTTATCACTGAGCCTGAGCTTTCCTGACCTTGCCTTTTGGACCCTAAGAATGAGGTCTCCAAAACAGCCTTAATCAAAGTCCACCTACTATTGCTAAGCTGGAGGAGTAGGTTTCCAAGACAACCCTAATCAAAGCCCTCCCACCAGCACCCTCCACACACACTAAGTTTAAGGTTTTCCCAGCCTGTTCTTTATGTCTGAGATCTGTTTCCCTAGTCCTTGGGGTCTAAGGATGAGGTGACTGAGCTGGCAGAGTTGACCCCCACTGGGCTGTGTCCTCCTCAGCCAACCTTGTCCAAGCTTCTCAAGGACAATACCCCTTACAAATCAAACGTGCTCATGTCCATGTGTCCTTTTCTCTCACTGACCTAAAACAGATCAAACAACATCTGGGGAAGTTTTCAGATTATCCTGATAAGAGGACTTATTCAAACCTATGAACTAGACTGGAAAAATGTTACTTTTAAGTCAAACATTGACTTCTAATGAGAGGCAAGCAGCATTACAAGCTGCTACTGTATTTGGAGGTAAATATCTTTGCTTATTTATTTATTTTGTCTTTTTGAGACAGGGATTCACTACATAGTTGAGGCTTGCCTTAAACTCACTTTGTAGCTCTGGCTGGCCTTGAACTTGAGGTGATTTGAGGTGATCCTCCTGCCTCAGCCTCCTGAGTATTGAGATTACAGAGCTGCACCACCATGCCTGGCTTCATTTGTCAATTTTAAAAGGCCAGAGGATAGAGAGCCTGGTAAACAGCCAGTCCTACTGGAACCCAAGTTGTCTCTATACCAGATCTCCCCTGGCTTGCTAACCAGATGGGAAACTAGAATACAAAATATCTTCAAAAAGGCTACATTGATACCTCAGTGCTGTAAGCGCTTGCTTAGGCAAGTGCAAGGACCCAGCTTCTATCCCCAGTACCATATGCTGTGCCTGGGTGTGCTGACCTGGCCACCAAGACTGGGCATGGGGGCACATGCCTGCAACCTCAGCACTGGGGAGGCTGAAACAGGAGGATCACTGTGAGTCCTACCTGTGTAGTGAGACCCTGTATTAAATACATAACAAATTACGTATATATATATTTTTTTCAGATGTGTATTCTTTAAGGTCTTAGCATAACAAACTCTTTAATAATATTAAAATATCAACTATTCAACAGGAGAAAAAACAAAACTCCTCCAACAAGTTTATAACCCAGGTGACCTCAGATATTAAGAAAAAGCTACAAAAGATGGCATTTTAGATAGCTACCTTGATACTTTAGTAAAAATGGCCTCTTCAGTATTTTATAATCATCACAAGAGGAGGCCAAAGGGAGAAAACAGAAGGACCCTGAGGTAAGGCAGAAGTCTTGGCAGCAGCCCTTAGCAATAAACTCTAGGTCTGATCCTCAGAACTCCAAAAAGAACAACTAAACCCTTCTTCCACTGCTGCCTGAAACCAGACCACCATAAATGAAACTGCCCCCTGGGCCACACCTTGAAGGCTAAGGTAATCACTGCAAGCCTGTGTCTGTGGTAAAGGCCCCAGGCCTTGGGCCCATCTTACCAACTGGTCCTGCAAGACTGAAGGACTCTGGGACACTCTCTACTCTCTTTCTCTGGCCAGACTGTCATCTCCACAGAGCAGCCCCAGGTAAGGTAAAACAGGTAGAGCAATAAGAGCTGCTGCCAAGACCGCTGCCTTACCTCAGGGTCCTTCTGTACAAATACATCTCAAAGATCCAACTGGTTTTCCTCACAGGAAACAAATACCCTCTAAGACTTGAATTGAGAGGATTATTGCCTATAATCAATAACTTCATTACATGAGGTTTACTTAAAATGTGTAACAGCCAGTGCAACACTCCAGTCTTGGGAGTTCAAAAACACAATAGAGAATGGAGATTGGGCCAGGGAGATAGCTCAGTGGAATAAGTGTTTCCCTGGCAAGCGCAAGGGCCTGAGTTCAATCCCCATTTCCGCAAAGAGAGAGAGAGAGAGAGAGAGAGAGAGAGAGAGAGAGAGAGAGAGAGAGAGAGAGAGAGAGAGAGAGAGAGAATGGAGACTGGCACAGGACCTTAGGTTGATAACGAGACAATAGTGCCAATCCATACATTCTTCTTTTTCCTATCCTGGAAAATGCTGGATGCTTTTCATTGTTACATTTGAAAGATACCTTCTTTTGGGCTAGGGAGATAGCTCAGCAGCCTAAGTGCCTGCCTAGTAAAATGTCTTCTCTTGTATTCCTTTGCATAAAGATTCCCAGTTTCTCTGTGTCTGAAAAATCCCCACAACCAGGACTCTCAACTGACAGGGGCTGTTTCCTCAAGGGTTGAGACAGTCCTCATTTTTCAGGCAAATGCTTTCACATGATTTTGAATGTTGTAAATTTCTCCTACTCACAATCTTGAAATATATAGATGACATATTGTAGTGTGTCCCCTGAGAAATGCTCTAGCCAAGGCACCTGCACCTGCTTCATTTTTGTATGAAGACAAGGGTTACAAGGGCTCTAAATCTAATGTACAACTTTGTAGACTTGAGGTAAAGTATTTGGCCCTTATCATGTCCAAGGGAACCCAAAGGCTGAGGGAAGAAAGAAACCAATTCTGTCTTTCCCACAGCCCTAGCACTCTAAAACAGCACTAGTTTCAGGCTTTTGTTGCCTTTGGATTACAGGCTATGGTGATATTGTATGACCTTTCCACAGTTTATAAAAGAAGCCCAAAGGAGCCTATGGCTGACAACTGACTTCTTAAATACCAGACTCTACCTCTAGGACTAAAGACACATTCCTCGTTAAATCCTGGCATCTTTCTACCAAAAAAGGGAGATAATGAGGCTACAAAATGTTAACTATGAACAGTAATTCTCCAATGTTTGCAGCTAGGGAAGACCTGTTAGACACACCCTTTTCTGACCCTGACTTGACTTGCTGTGATGGCAGTTTCTTGATTGGAAATGGGACAAGAAAGGCAGGATATGCAGTCATGACTCTACATCAGGCACTCAAAGTTCCTCCCTTGAGCCTGGGGCTAGCCCTCAACGAGCAGAACTCATAGTGAGCAGACTATGAGGGGGCATCGCCATGGGATCCAAGCCTCAGCTGCACTCCTTGGGGCTCTAGTGTGTGGCCAGATCTCAGGCTCTCTTTTATACTTGACATTTTGGGTTATTTTTTTGGTAATGGGAATCAAACTGAAGACCTCACACTTGCCAGGCGCTGTGCCTCTGAGTTATATCCCCAGCTGCATTTGACTCTTTCAGTAAAAATAAAAGAATCCTATAGAAGTAAAAGCATGTGGTTTTAACCTTGAATTTTGATCACCCTCTGAGTATTTTGCTTTTGGTGCAGAAATGAGTGTGCTAAGAATTGTCTGCTACTGGAAACTATGATTTGAGGAAATAGATCTGGTTACTAAATTGATCAGGGATGGATGGGTTGTGGGGGATCAACAGTCAATTTGTAAGGCCCAGCTGAACTGAGTCAGTGTGATTCTAAGTGCTCCCAGAACCTGAGGATTGTTTTGGGCCCACCCCAGAAAGGGCCACCTGAGGATTGCTGCCAACAGCATAAAAGGAGAACTAGAGGGAAAGATGGTACTGTTGATTCTCCTGGAGAAGCTTGTCATGCTGGGTTTTCCTAATATGAACTCGGCTGTTTCTTATCATACAAGGAGGTTGTGTCCTCACTGTTGCTGGGCATGGCTGTGATTCTTTCTGAGGGAACTCTGGTCCTTACTTTGAACACTGGCTCCAGTGCATATCTCTCAGTCATCTGGCATAGATTCTTTTTCCCTACGGCACATACTTCTTGTCTCTACCACTGACCTTTAGGGCTTCCCAGTGCAGATCCTTAATATGGATTTGCATGAGACATTGTCATGGCCTTTGAGATGCAGGACTTTGCCATGGGCTCGAGGGCTTCAGCTGAACTCATGCAGGACATTGGTGTGGGATTCAGAACCTCAGCTGAATTCTTTGGGTCTCTAGTGCATAGACAGGATTTCTTGCACTCTCACATTTGACTTTTTGGGTGAATATTATAAAACAATCCTATACATTATATGTCATGTATTAAATCATTTCCTATATCAAGTGCAAGGTCCTGAGTTCAATCCCCAGTACTACAAAAATAATAATAATAATAATAATAATAATAATCTTTTCCTTTGTAAACCCTGACTAAAACATTGCCCTTGTCTCCTCCAGACATAAAGCTATACACTACCCAAGAGGAGAATGCAAGAAATCTATTGAGGTCCATTAGATAGACCTTCTGGACAGTACCAATTTTAGCTAAACCCCCTTCTACTTTAAGAAGACAGAATAGCAGGTACAGGGGCCAGGGGTTCATCCTCAGGCCTGCCATGGCGGCCCTGCCCCAGGGGCACACTGAGATGACAATTGAGCCTGGGCATGGTGGCACGCACCTGTAATCCCAGCACTTTGGAGGCTGAAAACAGGAGAATCACTACAAGTCCAATCTAGTTCTGAGACCCTGAACACCCTGTAAACCCTTCCCTAAAATAAAAAAAAATTAAAAAGCTACAACAATCATCCCTCCTTGCCACTTCATGGCAGTTCTGCTCTTCAGTGGAGGAAATATTATAGACATATAAGCTAGGCAAAAATATCTTAGGCAGTTAGATATGACTTGGCCCTCAAGAGAACCAGGACAAAGGTGAAATACATTTAGCTATGGCCAAAGACACATCTGTTGGAGGCCAGGCCTCAAGATAAAGACAAAATGACTAGGCTTATATACTTTCTGGCAGGACAAACACCAGGTCTAATGTCATCCCAGTGAGTGAAAGACCTCTGGACCCATTATTTCCTAGAAGTCTTTGTTCTTTCTGTGCACCCTTGTGTGACTTATTTCCCCACTGGATCCCTATTACCTAAGCAGCTATAGTTGTAATGTTATTGGTTACTTATGGCTGTGACCCATGTCAAACCTGTGAGGGTATTACTCTATAAAATTTCCCTGTACAGTGGGGTCATAGTGCGGCTGACTCTGCCATCCTCCTCCATCCCACCCGCGCCTGCCCAGCCCCAGAGACCTCCCGAGACAGCGCGACCCACGGCCTGAGACAGCAACTGACTACAGTGGCCTCCTGGATCCCGCCCCAAGCTCTCCCAGCGAGTGGGAATTTGCACAACTCACCAGGCTTCCCAGATCAGTGAGAGTGTGGTGAGTCTGAGGGAGAGCCATTGGCTTCTTCCCACGCGCGCTACCCGATCCCTGCCCCCAAACCCTTCAAGTCAGTGACTGGCCTGAAACCTCAGGACCCACTCA
>PVKA01049839.1:0-13035 GCA_004027165.1 Ctenomys sociabilis | reverse complement strand
GAAAAAAAAAAAAAGAAATTAGCTAGACCGCGGAGTATATTAAAGTCTACAGTGCCATCTCGTGGCAAGACTGACCCATTGTCCACTGGCAGAGGAAAACTAGGCTTTTTGCTTTGAGGTCTGAGAAGCTTAAGTGTCCCCTAAGAATAGACTTAAGACAATCTAGGACAGAAAAATAGTTTTGCGAGGGTATTGAAGAAGATTTCCCCATAGTGGTGAGAAGACAGTAGGGAAGGTGTGTGAGAGGAGAATAAAGAGGACAATCTTGTCACGGGAGTCCCAAAAAATGACGTACAGACAAATTCCTTCAAGCAGTCTAAGTCAAGGCAAGGAGTTGCTCAGTTTGTAGACATGACTTCGTAGAGCAAGGCCATGGCTGGCTGTAAGTTGGGAGTCGTCCAGAGTAGAGATAGCAGTCCTCAGGGAGAGGTCAGGATGCAATAGAAAACAAAACAGCAGAAGAGGATGTCAGTGTTAGAAAATCCTGGAAGGAATCCAATCCAGTTATGAGTCGAAGGAGGCAATGAGGAGAGGAAAGACTGATTCTAGTTCAGGGGACAGAGGAGAGAGAGACATGAAGGGACAGAAGGACTCACAAGTTCAGATAAGTTGTCTGGATGTGGGCGTCAGCAGTGGGTCATGTCCAAAGCTTGTGGTCCGCACAGAGGTCCGCCACACGTGGACCACAGGGAGAACGATTATCCTAGTAGGGTGGGACAGTCTGGGCCCTGAACCTAGGTATCGCTTCTGGGTTTTTGTCACAAAATGAAAGGTCAAATCTGTGCGAAACCCATGCTTTATGGGACCAGACACACTGACACGAGTAAGGCACGTTTATTGAAGTGCACACGGGGCTGTCTCACGGACCAACACTGCACAAGACTGGGTGGGGAGGGAGCAGGAGACTGTATAGAAACTTTCACAGAGGGTGATTGTGTGCTGGAACAGCCAGATCACAAGTTGACATCATTAATCTTCCTTGTGGTTTAATCTTGTTTATGTCAGAAGGGAGTGAGCAGAGACCTACATCGGTCAAGGGGAAGTGAATACAATGTGGGGCCGGGTTGGAATTGGGTTTGGTGTAAGTTACCTAGGAAACCAAGGGAAAGATTCTTTGAGTCCTGATCCATGTAGTTGCTAGCACACAGATATCAACATAGAAAGTTACTCAGGGTGAGAATTCTACCCATTAACTGTTATTTTTAAAAACCAGATAGAAATTCTTAGGACTATTGCCTAACCCGCCTTGTGTATATACATGTATGGTTTTGTCCCTACCTTATTTCCTATCTTTTCCCAATTCTCTCTTTGTTGTTTAATGCTTAAGTTCTGTGCATTTCTATTTAACTGTATCTGCTATACCTTTCAGTTTTTACTTCTTTTTGAGTCCTTCATAGTTAAGTTGATGCAACTTGAGGCTATATTCATAAGTGAAATAAACCAGCTCCACATGTGTAAATATCCCTATTTTCTTTGTACTGTGAGAACTCAAAAGAAGAAATAAAAACTGAAAGGGGCTGGCACTTTATCTTTTATTTTACCTCTTTTTTTGATACAGCATCTAGCTACACTGCTCAGACTTATAGTAATCCTCCTGTCTCAGCCTCCCCAGCGCTGGTATTAAAGGTGTACACCACCATGCCCAGTTTTGAGGCAGGAACAGCATGTGGTACCAGAACCAGGATAAAACTGTAGTCCTTGTGCTTGCCAAGCAGGCACTTATCCCACCAAGCTTTCTCCCTAACCCATTTATTATAATTTTCTCTCAAGTATTCTAAATAATTTCCAACAATACTGCTGGATATTGGAAAGATATAGCTTGCAATATTCACTGAAATCTGATGCAAGATCCTCTCCTATGTGTGTTATGTTGTTTTTCATCCACTGATCTGTGATTCCAGAAGTCTTGGTAACCGGTGTCTATTACTTATTAGTTTCACTTCTTAGATGGCTCTTTAATTTGAATTAAACTACTCTTTAGAAAAGGCTACAGTGCATTTATGAGTACATTTAAACACTAGCTGTGAAGTATAGTTTTCATCAGAGTATTAGATCTCTGGAAATTTATTTATTAATTTTTTCAATGCAATTTTATCTTGAAATATAAAAGCAAAAGCAAGAATAAAAATCAGAAACAAAGAAACAGGGCAACATACAACAGTACATATGTTGCAGATTTTCAAAACAAGAATAGCTGATTAACAATGCCTGAGATACACATTCTTATCTTCAAATCTGTTGATCAGATTAAAAGATACAGTTACATAAGATTGGATATATAGTTGCATATTAATGCTTGCTTTCAAGAAATCTTAAATGTTTGCTCTTCTCTCTTTTATAACTATTTAGAAATTTGAAACAGAATATAGTAATAAGTGATATGATATTAGAAATGGTACACATTTAGAAGACCAAGGTGACAGGTATTCAAGCACGGTTTTTGTTACACATTGCTGTCCTTGATAAGTTGCTTAGATTGCAGATGTCAGCATACAGAGCTTGCCAAGGTGAAAATTCTACAAATTAATGGCTATTTTCAAAAAACTGTTGGAGATTTTTAGTACAATCACCACAGGCATCCTGGATATATACTTCCATGGTTTTCCTCTACTTTTTTTTTATCTTTACTCCCTTCTCTCCTCTTCATTGTTTAATCCTTAAATTACATTACTTTCCATTTACTACATCTGTAATACCCTTCAAGTTATGTTTCTTCTTTCATGCTCTTCCACTAGGGAGACAGTACAACATTTACACATGTGGGTCTGGTTTATATCACATGTGAGTATAGCTTCTAATTACATCCACTTACCTATGAAGGATTCAAGTTTATCTTTTTATTCTTTTCATTTTGTGTGTTTTTTTCTGAAGCACAAATAAACATGCACACAGACCATCTACTCGTTTTCTTCACTATGCAGTCTGGGTTTGGGATTGGTGACTCAGAGGGCTAGCTGGGCTGCTCTTTCCACGATGGCCTTGTGGTTCTTAGAGACATTGTGAACCATCTCTGCACAATAAGACTTGTTGCACATCAACAGCACCTCCAGCTTCTTAACATTGTGCACCAGGGACTTCCAGAAGCCATTGGGCATCATGTGCTTTGTCTTTTTGTTATGTCCATAACCTATGTTGGGCATCAAGATCTGGCCCTTGAACCTCTTCCTCACACTGTTCTTCTTTTTTTTTTTTTTTTTTTTGGCGGAACTGGGGATTGAACTCATGCTCTTGTGCTTGCCAGGGAAGCACTTATTCCACTGAGCCATCTCCCCAGTCCCCCCTCTCACACTGTTCTTGCTGCCTCTGAGTTTCTGCCAGTTGCACTTAATTTTGACAAATCTGTATGACTGGTGCCAACTGAAATTCTTGGTCCCCTTTCTGATGATCTTAGGCTTCACAGGGGTGTCTGAGAGCCACCATGGTGTCAAGTGGGAAATGGCTGGCCCCTCCTTAGGCAGCGCCGAGGAAGAGTTATCTTTTTATTTTATAGCTAAGTAATATTCTATTCCATAAAAGCACCACATCTTTTTCAACCATTTGCTAGATGAAGGGCATTTTGGTTGCTTCCAAGATTTGGCTATGGCAAACTATGCTGCTATAAAAATGAGTGCAACTACATCATTGTAGTATGATGTTTTCAGTTCTTCTAGGAAAACACCCACTAGAGGAATAGGTGGATTTAATAGGATTTTCAGTCATAGATTTTTGATGATTCTCAACACTGATTTCTATAGTGGTTGTACCAGTGGACATTTCCACCAGCAGTGGAGAAGGGTTCTTTTATTCCCATAGCCTGTCAAACATTTGTTGTTATTTGACTTCTTCATGACTGCTATTATTTCTAGTGTGAGATGTTATCTCAGTGTTGTTTTAATTTGTATTTTGTGACTAGCTAGCAATGTGGAACATTTTTTCAGGTATTTATTTGTACTTATATTTCTTCCCCTGAGAAGTGTGTTTTCATCTCAGATGCCCATTTTGAAATTGGGTCTCTAAATTTTTGTGCCCTAATTGTTTTTCAGTTTTTATGCATGCTAGATAAAAGACCATTTTTTTAAATTGAAGAACAAGTAGCAATGAGACAGTTCCAAATCAAATAACTAGGACAGATTCAATAATTTATACATTGCACATGGTTTTCATATTGGCCTTCCATTGCACAAGGTGCATACATGATACTCCATGCACACATACTAATAAAGGACCTTTCTCCGAGTTGGTTTAGTTTTTTTTTTTTTCCAAATTTACAGGTTGTCTTTTCACTCTGTTGATAATTTCTTTTGATGTACAGAAACTTCTCTTTATTATCATTATTATTATTATTTTTATTGAAGAACAAATACCAATGAGACAGTTTCAAGACAAATTAACAGGGCAGATTTGATAAAGTAATACATTGCAAAATGTTTTTGTAATGTCTTCATGTCATACAAGGTGCATACATGATTTTATACTTACAGACATTATTATAACAGATGTCTCTAATCAGTGAATGAAGAGAGTGTAGCTATATACT
This sequence comes from Ctenomys sociabilis, assembly GCA_004027165.1. NCBI lineage: Eukaryota > Metazoa > Chordata > Mammalia > Rodentia > Ctenomyidae > Ctenomys > Ctenomys sociabilis. The sequence goes on along the minus strand of PVKA01049839.1, from coordinate 8,519 downwards.
TACATTTTTATAGCTGAATTATATCACAGATTCAAGTATTAATTATTTAATACTTTCTGCCTTGTTATCTCCCTAGTGTTTGTTCATAGTACTAGAAGCCAACATAATATTTTGTCCAACCACTATTAGTGCAAATCTTGCTTCTCATAGAATTATGCAGAAGATGGCATATTTATTCTAACCGTACTGTTTATACGCACACATCATGATTCTTCCTTTGTACATCCTTTGTTTTGTCTAGACCTGTCAAAGATGAGCATTCCATTGTCATTAAGCCAATTCAGGTGCCTGAATTTGGTCACACTATCTAAAACAGTCCAGCATTCCAAAATAACAGTGAATTATCTGAAGAAGTTGTTGACTATAGCCATTTACAGCTCAACTTATTATTATGGCCCCACATTATATACCTCATTTTTATACTTTTCTGCTGGGCGGTTAAGACCGAGATAGAGCAATATCTACATACCAAAAGATGTAGCTTTTGTTTTTGATGAGGTCAGTGAAGTGCCCTCAGGGTTTATCTTGTAATCCTGTACCTTACTCTGTAGATCCTTAGTCTGTGTCATCCATGTGGATGAGTCACGGCCAATGCTTGACCAGTTTTCTTGCTATGACAGACTGAGAGAAAGTTTTCTCTCCATGTGACTCTCCCCAGGCACACTCTACATCATCAGTCTCTTTCCTCTGTGGCTCTATGATCTCCTTGATCAGAAAATTTGGGGCAAAACTGAGTTCCATGATGTAACAGTACAGGTTCTCCTATGCCCTGAGTCTTCGCTGACCTTGAAAGGCTAGGGCCAAAATGTTGGCTGGTCTTGTGGCTCTTTTACTTCTCCAATTTTGATCTGTGAACTTAGGTTGTTAACCATCCAGAAGAAAAGCTAATTATTACCCTGCAGCATATGCCATTCAGTTTGCCTTAACTATCTGATTCAATTATTTTTAGTTGTTGTACATTTCTATTTGTATTTCTTCTTTTGACATCTTGTACTAGGGAGACTATACGATATTTGCACATGTGTGTCTGGTTTATTTCACTTAAGAGTATATATTCAAGTGGCATCCACTTCAATATAAATGTTTTAAGTTCATTATTCTTTTTTTTAATTTTTGTTTTATTGAAATACAAATATCAATGAGACAGTTTTAAGATACCTTGACCAGATGGAATTTATAAATTAATGCATTGCAAACTGTTTTCATAATGTTTTGGTATCATAGAAGGTGCATACATGATATTAAACACACAGACATTATTATAGCATATGACTCTTATCAATAAGGAGAGTGTAGCTGTTTGCGTATCTTATTTTTTATACATGAATTACATCAAAGATTCAATAATTAGTACTTTCTACCTTGTTATTTTCTTAAGGGTTGTGCATAGTACTAGAAGCTGACATAATATCCTGTTCAACAACCATTAGTGCAAATATTGCCTCTCATAGAATTATGCAGAAGCACAGAGTTATCTATCCCCACTGTACTGTCTATACACACACATCATGATTCTTCCTTTCTATACCCACTCCTCTGTCTACACCTGTCAGAGATAGGTACTCCATTGTCATTCAAGGAACTTAGGTGCCTGAACTCAACAATGCAATCCAACACAGTCCAGCATTCCACTACGATAGTAAGTTATCTGAAGAAGTTCTCAACCACAGCCATTTACAGCTTAGCTCAATATTATGGCACCGGGATGTATACTTCATTTTTATACTTTACTGCTGGATGGGTAAGACATAGATAGAGCAAGATTTATATACCAACACATGTACTTTATGTTTCTTATGAGGTCAGTGAAGTCCCCTCAGGGTTTATCTTGTAGTTCTGTACTTTATTGTGTAGATCCTTTGTGTGTGTCATCCTTGTGGATGAGTCACGGCCAATGCTTGACCAGTTTGCTCCTTGTGAGAGCCTAAGAGAAGGTTTTCTCTCAATGTGACACTCCCCAGGCACACTATAGAACATTGATCTCTTTCCTCTGTGGCTGCATAATCTCCTTGTTCAGAAAATTTGGAGCTCAACTTAGTTTCATGATGTTGCAGTACAGGTTCTCCGATATCCTGGGTCTTCGCTGACCTTGAAAGGCTAGGGCCAAAATGTTGGCTGGCCTTGTGGCTTTTATATTTCTCCAACTTTGACCTGTGAACTAAGGTTGTTAACCATCCAGAAGAAAAGCTGATTAGTACTCTGCAGCATATGACATTCACTTTGCCTTATCTGACTCAATTGATTTTAGTTGTTGTTGTACATTTCCTTTTGTATTTCTGCTTTTCGCTTCCTATATTAGGGAGACTATATGATATTTACATATGTGTGTCTGGTTTATTTCATTTATGAGTATATGTTCAACTGGCATCCACTTCAGTATAAATGCTTCAAACTTATCATTCTTAAGAGCTGAGTAATACTCCATTGTATAGAAATACCACATCTTTTTCAACCATTCCTCATGTGAGGGACATTTTGGTTGTTTCCAAGATTTTGCTACCACACACTGTGCTGCTATACATAGGTACACAAATAACACTATGATACAATGTTTTCAGTTCTTTGGGAAAATTCCCAGTAGGGGGATAGCCGGCTTGAATGGGATTTCTAGTCCTACTGTTTTGAGGAGTCTCCACACTGACCTCCACAATGGTTGTACCAGTCTACATTCCCACCAGCAGTGGAGAAGCGTTCCCTTTTCCCCACTACCTCTCCCACATTTGTTGTTGGTTGATTTCCTTATGATAGCCATTCTTTCTGGAGTGAGATGGTATCTCAGTGTTGTTTTTATTTGCATTTCACGAATGGCTAGCGATGTGGAGTATTTTTTTCATATATTTATTTGCTTCTTTAATTCTGTCCTCTGAGAAGTGTGCATTCATCTCAGATGCCCATTTCTGAAGTGGGTCTTTAAATTTGAGGGCCCTGTTATATCTTAGTTCTTTATATATTCTAGACAGTAGACCTCTGTCTGACTGCTTATTAGTTAGGATTTTTTCAATATTCACGGGTTGTCTTTTCACTCTGTTGACAATTTCTGTTGACATGCAGAAGCTCCTTAAGAAGAGTTGATCCTAGTTGTTGATTCTTTCAAGTGCTTCCCGTGTGAATATATGTTTGTTCATGAACTGTTTACCTACACCTATGTCTTCAAGAGTTCCTGCTACTTTCTCTTCCAGGAGATTGAGTGTTTCTGTTTTAATGTTCAGATCTTTAATCCATTTGTACTTTAACTTAGTGCATCATGATAGAGTTGGGTCAAGTTTTAGTTTTCGGCATGTAGAAAGCCAGGTTTTCCAGCAGAATTTGTTAAAGAGGCTATCTTTCTTCCAGGGAGCTTATTTAGCGCCTTTGTCGAAGATTAGATGGCTAAATGTGATTGTAGGTGCCTCTGCATCTTCGAATCTATTCCACTGATCCTCAGGTCTATTTTGTTGACAATCCCATGTTGATTTTATCACAGTGGCTTTGTAGTATAATTTCAAGTCAGGAATTGTGATGCCTCCTGCCTTGTCTTGATTGGCCAAGATTGCCTTTGCTATTCTAGGTTGTTTGTGGTTCCAAATACATTTTAGGCATGATTTCTCTAGGTCTGGGAGGTATGTTGGTGGCAGTTTGATAGAGATTGCATTAAATCTGTACAGCAATTTTCGGAGCATGGCCATCTTCACGATGTTGGTTCTTCCTATCCAGGAACATGGAATATCTTTCCATTTTCTGAAATCCTCCATAATCTCTTTTCTTAGGGTGTTGTAATTTTCCGTGAAAAGATCTTTGACTTCCTTGGTTAAGTGAATCCCAAGGTATTTCATTTTCCGTGGTGCTATTATAAAAGGTATTCTTTCTATTGTTTCCCATTCAGTGTACTTGTTATTTGTGTACAGGAATGCTATTGACTTTTGAGTACTGATTTTGTATTCTGCTAGGCTAGTGAATTTCTCTATCAGTTCTAGTAGTTTCTTGGTGGAATTTTTGGGGTCTTCCAAGTAAAGTATCATGTGTTCTGCAAATAGTGATAATTTATCTTCTTCTTTACCTATTCTTATTCCCTTTATTTCTCCCTCTTTTCTAATGGCTGTTGCTAAGGATTCCAAGACTATATTGGATAGGTGGGGTGATAGAGAACATTCTTGTCTTGTACCTGATTTAAGAGTAAAAGATTTCAGTTTTTCCCCATTTAGGATTATATGAGCTTTTGGGTTGTCATAGATGGCTTGTATCAAGTTAAGATAGATTCCATCTATTCCAATTTTCTATAGGGCCTTGAACATGAATGAGTGTTGGACTTTGTCAAAGGCTTTCTCTGCATCAATTGAGATGCTCATGTGGTTTTTAGATTTCAGTCTATTAACATAATGTATTACATTTATAGATTTTTGAATATTGAACCATCCTTGCATCCCTGGGATGAATCCTACCTGGTCATGGTGTATGATCTTCTTGATGATTTGCTGTATTCTATTTGCCAGGATTTTGTTGAGTATTTTTGCATCTTTGTTAATGAGGGCGATTGGCCTGTAGTTCTCCTTTTTGGTTGTGTCTTTCCCTGATTTTGAAATCAGTATTATACTTGCCTCCAGAAATGATTTTTGGAGTCCTCTTTCCTTTTCAACTTCATTGAAGAGTTTGTGGAGTGTGGGAAATATATCTTGTATAAATTTCTTGTAGAATTCAGCTGTGAATCCATCAGGCCCTGTACTTTTCTTGTCAGTAGGCTTTTTATTACGTTTTGTATTTTGTTGGATGTTATCAGCTTATTGAGAGTTGTTATATCTTCTTGACTCAGTTTTGGCAATTTGTATCTTTCGAGGAATCTGTCCATTTCTTCTGTGTCTTCTATTCTGTGAGCGTAAAGATTCTTGAAGTAACTATTGATAATCTTCTGAATTTTAGCTGGGTCTGTGGTGATTTCACCCTTTTCATTCCTTATTGCTCATACTTGAATTTTCCTTTGCCTCTTTTTGATGAGGTTGGGAAGAGGCTTATCAATCTTATTTAGATTTCCATGAACAAACTTATTGATTTGTGGATTCTTTGAACTGTTTTCTTCATCTCAATTGAAATAATTTCTGCTCTAGTCTTTATGATTTCTTCCCATATTTGGGCTCTGGGTTTTGTTTGCTCTTCATTTTCTAGTTGTCAGAGGTGCAACATTAGGGTGCTAATTTGTTTCCTTTATGTTTTCCTAATGTGTGAGTTTATAACTATGATTTTCCCTCTAAGAACTGCTTTCATTGCATCCCATAAATTCTAGTAAGTTGTACTTGAATTTTCATTGAATTGTAGATATTGTTGAATTTCTTGTTGAATTTCTTCTGCAATTCGTTGATTGCTGAGTTGGGTGTTGTTTAGTTACCATGAATTTAGCGGGTTTTCCTGGTTTCTTTTGTCATTTATTTCCAGTTTCATTGCATTGTGATCAGATAGTATGTATGGGATAATTTCTAGTTTTTGGCATATACTTAGACATGACCTCCGGACAAGTGTGTGGTGTATTTTGGAAAATGACCCGTGTGCAGCTGAGAAAAATGTGTAGTCAGGTGTGGTTCTGTGGACCACTCTGTATATGTCCACCAGGTCCATTTGTTCCAAGCTCCGGTTCAGTTCTGCTACTTCCTTGCTAATTTTTTGTGTGGTTGACCTATCTTTTTGAGATAAGGGTGTGTTAAGGTGTACCGTTAAGGTTGTATTCTTAGACATTAAGTTTTTCATGTCCCTTAAGATTTGTCTTACATAGTTGGTGCATAGATATTTATGAGTGTTACTTCTTGCTCTTGAATTCTTGAAGGCCCAATATATAGTGGCCTTCTTTGTGTCATTTGATCATTTCTGGTTTGAAGTTGAGACTGTCTGAGAATTGCTACTCCAGCTTTTTTTCTGAGGTGCGGTGCATGTAGTATTGTATTCTATCCTTTGAATTTGAGCCTATGAATGTCCTTTTCAGTTAAATGTGTTTCTTGTACACAGCATATTTTTGGATTTTGTTTCATAATCCTCTGTGCCAGTCTATCTCTCTTAATTTGAGAATTGAATCCATTTACATTGATGGTTATAATTGAAATGTGCTGACTTATATTTGTCAGGATATTTATCTGGTGTTGTTTACTCCTTTGTAACTTGTGTTTAATTGTCTGTCCTGTTTAGTGGGTTCCTTCCATTCTCATTCATGGAGTTCTGTTCATTGTGGTCTCTCTCTAGAACATCTTTAAGCAGCCTGTGAAGGGATGGCTTTGTCATCATGAAATTCTTTTCTTGTCCTTTGTCGTGGAAGTATTTCACTTCTCCATCAAACTTGAAAGAGAGTTTTGGAGGGTATAATAGTCTAGGCTGTAATTTGTTTTCCTGTAGGACTTGAAGAACTATGCTCCACTCTCCCCTTGCCCTCATTGTTTGTGTAGAGAAATCAGCTTTAATTCTGATGGGTTTTCCTTTGAATGTGACCTCCTTCTTCTCTCTAGAAGCTTTTATTCTCTTTGTGTATATTATTTTTGTGTTGGATTTCTGGGATCTTAACTATTATATGTCTCGGTGTGTTTCTACTTGGGTTGAAGTTATTTGGTGTTCTGTATGCTTCGATGACCTGAATGTTGGATTGTTTCTTCATATTTGGGAGGTTTTCTGCGATTATTTCTCCCCAAATTCTTTTTATGTCACTTGTATTGACTCTTTCATTCTCATTGATACCAATTATTCTCACATTGTTCATCGTGGCGTCACCTTGCAGGTGATGGATTATTTTTTCCTGCATTCTCTTTGTTTTTAAGACATCTTTTCTCACCTTTTCACTAGCTGCTCTGGCATCTTCAAGATCTGAAACGCTGTCTTTACTTTGACAAAAATGGTTTTGTAGATGCGTGAGTGATATTTTTGGTTCTTCTATATCTCTTTGACTGTTTCATGCGTCCTATTTCTTTTCTGCATTGCTCATTCAAGGAATCCATCGTATTTTGATCTCCTCAATTTTTTTTTTATCCATGTCTTCTTTAGAGGTAGTTATTTATTCTTTTTCTGCAGTGTTTCTTCCAAGTGGGGTTTCCTCTGTATATTTCTGGACTTGTTTCTGTATTTCAGATGCTATTATTTCAAAGAATTCTTTTTTGATTTCAGAAATTATTGCTGCTTTGATCTTTCTGCTGTTGTTCCTTTGCTTCAGATGCTGTTAATTCATATGTTTCAGTTGGAATAATGCTCTCTGCACTTGTTCTGGTGAGCATTGTTTCTCCACCCAATGTTTCTGGAATTCATTCTTTATTTCAGATACTATGTATTCAGATATTTCTTTTTTAATTTGGGGAATTACTTCTCGTTTTATTTCCTCTATAGCTTTCTGCTCTTGTTCCTTTGCTCCTGTATATGTTAATTCATTCATTGCAGCTGAGCTAGTGTCCTCTTCCCTTACTGGTGTACTCGAGTTCTGGGATTGCGTTTTTCCCCTTGTGTTTGTCATTTTGTATAGCACTGACCTTTAACCTTTGGTGTAGAGCTTTGGTGCAGCTATAACCTTAGCTTGTTATGAGATTTGGGTGCCAGTCAATTAAATTTGAGATTATCCAGGCATGCCTATCCTGGATCTAGCTGTTGTGTTCAATTCCTTTTTCCTGCACCTCCTTTGGCTCCCCTCTGTTTGTTGTCTGTTCAGGTGAGCACTAACCGAACTGGGATGCAGAGCAAGTTATGAAAATTCACCCTGTCTTAGCTGGATTTGTGGCGAGGATCCAGAAAATTGCTAGGGTCAGCCCTCCTCTGTGAGGCAGGTCACTCTATAGGTGGGAACGCCTGGGCTTTGGTGGGTCTTCTGGGGTCACAAAAGGATAGGGGATCATGTTATTCACCGAGTAGGCTGTACTGGGTCAGCCAGCCTGTGCTGGGTCTTGGTCTATAGGCTGGAACCCGAGAAGTCTGGGAAAGGTCCCTCCGATTCAGAGAGCCTGGAGCCCTCACTCGCAGGCTAGGTTGCGCTGGGTTTCAGGCCGTGGCGTTTGACCAGGGATCCCTGAGAAATGTCCCTTCAGCGTGTCCAGCTTGGAGTTCTCACTCCAGGCTGCCCTGCACTGGGTCTGCGGCCATGGGGTGGCACCGGCATTCACTGGGAAATGTTTCTCTGGCACGGTGGGCCTGGAGGTCTCACTGGCCACGGGGTTAGGTGGGCAGGGGATCCCTGGGAAATGTCTCTCCGGCACGGTGGGCCTGGAGTTCTATACTCACTGCACTTTGATGCCCAGGGAGTTGGGGAAATTCCCACTCACTCAGCGGGCTTTAGGGCAGGTCATCCAGGGAGGTGCTGGTGAGTGGGTCCTGAGGTTTCAGGCCGGTCAGTGGCTTGGAGGGCTTGTGGGCAGGGATCCGGGTAGTGTGTGTGGGAAGAAGCCTATGGCTGTCCCTCAGACTTACTACACACTTACTGAGCTGGGAAGCCTGGTGAGTCGTGCAAATTGCTACTCACTGGGAGAGCTTGGGGCAGGATTCAGGAGGCCGCCATCAGCAGCTGTCTCAGGCTGGTCTATGGCTGGGTGCATGGG
>PVKA01049838.1:0-13036 GCA_004027165.1 Ctenomys sociabilis | reverse complement strand
AATTTATACTAAACAATGTGCTGAACACTTTACAGAAATTATTTATTGTAAATAAAATAATGAAGATATTATCATTTCATTTTACAGATGAAGAAGCTAAAGTACAGCAAGATAATTTGTGCAAGATCCCATAGGTATTAAATGAGGAAAACAGGGGCTGGGGAGATGGCTGAATAGAATAAGGCCTTGCCTGGCAAGCACAAGGGCCTGAGTTCAATCCCCACTCCCACCCCCCCAAAATACGAGGAAAACAAAAATAGAATCAATGAGTTTGTTGACCCACCATAGTAGGCTCTGAGGAGCAAAATGGGAGTTATGCATACGAGGAAGGAAATAATGGGTCAGATTGTAAGTCTGGATTTTGGAGAAGTAGATATCTATGAAGTCATGACTATGGCTGCCAGTAGTTAACTGTATATTCAAAATAGCTAATAGAGAAAATTTTGAGGATTTCCTAGCACAAAGAAATGATAAATCTCTGAGATGAAACATATACCAGCTATTGTCATTTAATCATTCTATACAGTATATCCAAGGATTGAAATACCATACTATGTCATAGTCTGCTGTTGTAACAAAATGTTGAGGCTGGGTGATTAGTAAAGAAAAGACTTTTGTTGAGCATACAGTTATACTTAACACACTGTGATGTGATAACATCACAGTGATGAGAGTATATGCCAGAAGAAAGTAAAAGGGGAGAGAGCAGATAGAAAGGTAAAAGTGAGGAAGAGCCATTATTCTGTTTTATAACAATACTCTTGCAAAAACTAACTAGTGACCAGCAATCATGATATTAATTCCTTTGGAGGACAGTGCCCCTCCCCACTGCTTCACCACCGTATACTAGCCCTGCCACCCTAAAGCTTTTACCAACCCAGCATTGCCATGGGTTGCCAAGGTTTGATGAGGACAAACCTTCAATTCATGCGCCCTTAGGGGTCACACTCAAACCTTAGCACAGTATACTCTGTAAATAGGTAATATGTATAATACAGAAATTTAAAAGTTATATACATAGAAAATCACAAACAGATTATCTGTGTATAATCTCCATTTGAAGACCTTAAAAGAACATTTTAAAAAGTACTCCTAGGGAGAAAAACCCAGGAAAAGTTCATAATCTTAGTTTCCTTTAATTTTGCTCTTTTATAAAAAAGGAAGATCAAATATGCATAGAGCATTACTTTTAGTATGTAAGTTTACTTTCTAGCAAAAATTTTAATGAGTTTCTCTTTCTCTGAATGAGACTATCAGTTCCATTTATACACAACATGATCCTACAGATATAAGCAGTTTCTGGAGAATATGCTTTTATGATGTGTCCTTCCTAAAGTGCTATGAATTGCAAAGGAGTTATCCTGTGGGTTACTAGACACATGTTTGCTCTTGCAATAGTTAACAATAGTAGTAGTAACATTTTTTGGGCAATCTTTCAAATACTTTAATTGTAAGGGAAAAAACTCTTCTATTATAAAACCTGGGCAGTTAAAACATGTGTACCTGATTATATGATTTTCATGTTTCGATTTCAGACCAGTATTTCATACTATATCTTCTTTTGTGTTGAAGATTGAACTCAGGGTTTCTCACAGGCTAAACATGTGTGCTACATCTCAGATAAATTCCAGCCCCCATAGCATATTTTAATATATTATTTTTGTCATAGCATATTTTGACATATTATTTTTGTATGTGCCTTTTTTTAGATCACAGTCTAGAGTTTTCTCTGTCACTTGAAATTACATTACTGTGATATATATATATATATATATATATATATATATACACACACACACACACACACACACACACATTGTTTTTACTTAATATATGGTGATCCTTTTTGTTAATCTTTATTTCTATTAGTACATGTTTGTAGTACATAAAGATTGCATTCAGCATGGAGAGTTGGTACATACACTAACATTTTAATTTATTCCAATTTTTATTCAGTGTTAGCTTGACATTCCTATAAGGCATCAGAATTTCCTCTTGTCTGATTTGTCATATGTTCTGTGCATGTTAGCAAATTTGGAACTTTTCAATTTGTTTCATTTTTTTTTGTAAGAAAGGTGGTAAGATCTTATTACCACCCAGCATGAAGTAGCAATCAAAATAAAAAAGGCAGCAAGAGATGGTGCTGGCTTCACCACAAGCTAATCAACTCCCCACCTCTTGTGCACTTCTCAGCAGCAGAGATAAAGGGAAACAGCCTTTACACAGTAACTCAGACTTTAAACATTTTTTTCTTTGTTAATTTGAGACTGAAAGAATGTTTGAATCTTTATCAAAGTAAGACATTAGACAGTATCTTTAATGTGCAGTTAGTAGTATTTCATGCTTCTTTGAATTATACAAGTATTTTTTAAAGAGAATAAAAATAATAAAGAAATACAGAAAAAAACATTAGAAACAATACAGAATTTCACTAAATGGTGTTGTTCAAAGTATTCCCATACTGTTTTCTTGACATTTAAGTACAGATATACCAATTATTTCCAGAAATTAAATGAAATAGGTAAATAATTATTTTTAATAATGCTTAAAATTATAGTCAATTTTGAGATGTTGGTGCCTGAATCTCTCAAAAAAAAAATCACACTTTAGATTTGTGTTTAAAGGCGTGCATTTTGGCCACTTCAGTGGCACATTCACTACAGAATATGTTGTCTTATATGTATGGTATCTTGTAGAGTTTTAGTTTTTTTTAGTGAGTTAGTTGAGTAATTAACCTAGTATGAGGCAGGGGAGATGGATAGTATTTTTAGTTTTTAAGCGACTTTGACTCAAGATTTCATTATCAGATTCTCAAGGACTTAAAAATTAGAAAATATGTGATATTGGATGAATATAGAATATACTGTACTCTTTTCTGGGGTATATTTTGGTATAACTCAGGAAGGAAAATATCTTTATAAAAACTAAAAATGTACCTACCCTTTGACCTAACAGTTCAATCTCTAGGTGTCTACTCTTGAACATAAATACATACATATATATGGCATGTATGTTTTTGTATGTATTATTTATGTATATATAAATAATTCATTATATAATTTTTAAATGTGAAAAGTCATTTATAGGAGAATATTAAATTGTTCTATATTCAGATATTCCTCGTGCTTTTTATTAACTATTTCTGAAGAGAGTAAAATAATTTACATGACTTGCTGAGAACATTCAATAACTTATCCTATTAATTTAATATAAGGAATGATTTTGCTTTTAGGGAAATGCATAGATCCAAATTTTATCCCCCACCTCTGAATCATACTTAACTATATACATACAAGTATAAATAGTTGGATAAGTGGACATTTAAGAAACTGTAGCATTTGTAGCATTTATCATTAGGGAATAGGATTGTTAATTTAAAGTAGAAGGAAAGATTTTTACAGTTTAGTTATGATTTCTTCTGGAACTTTTCTTTCCCATGTGTATCTTTCTTTTTATAATTAAAATGAAATTGTGCATCAATAACAAAATTTATTTTCTCCTTTAGGACTCAGCACAGGAAAGTGTTATAACACGAGATATTCACCGTACATTTCCTGCACATGATTACTTTAAAGACACAGGAGGAGATGGTCAGGAATCACTCTACAAGATCTGCAAGGTAAGGAAGGCCCTTTCCTTCATTTTTATTAACATTTTACGAGGCTGTATTTTATGAACTCACCTTGAAGATTTTTAGTTTTTTTCTGTCTTCATGTCTCATTTGCACCATAACATATTCTCTGGTTTACACATGCACTGTCAGTTCCTCAATACTGATCCCAAAAGGTGCCTTTTTGCCTGTGTGTTCCAAAGAAGGCACAGTACAGCTCAGTTTGGCTCTCCCGCTAACAGGAAATAATCATAATGTCCTCTCAGACTGTGCTGCAAAGGCACAGAGGAATCATGGATGAGCCTGCCCTTCTCACAGCATAATGTGGCATTTGTCTCGGTTCTTTGATAATAGATTAGCCTGAGAATCAGTGTAGGACTTGTTGGCTATCCACAAGTTCTCAGATATTAATATATTCTAAGTAAGTTACATCATACATCTCTGTGTAGTTTTTATATTTCATTTTGAAATAGTTCTTCTTCATTGTTAGTAGGCCTAGAAATAAAATAACTGCCTCTTGATTTTCAGTGAACATGCTCTGTTTAAATACAAAAGATTCTGTCTCTGTCTGTACAGGATTGCCAGCAAGATCTTCATTTCTCAAGGTTATATCAGAAATTCAGAATGAAATGTGATGTAGGTTTTCATATTGTTCTCACTTGTGATTCCAGTATGGATTGCTAATGAATAGTAAATTACATAAAAATCTGGTAATATGGAGGAAAAAAAAGCAAACACCATGACTAATTTGTAAGTTAGAGAATTAGTACTTGAATAATCAAATTTAGTCTTTAAATGAGTACTAAAGATTGGCCAGTAGGTAGGTTGAACTATAACCACAAATGTATTTTATTTTATATGTACTATTTTTAAAAAGGGCTCATAAAAACACTTGCCTACTACGTGTATTAACCAAGTATATTTATTTAATTTTGCAAATGCCACATCTTTCATAAAATCCTTTTAGCATGTTAGTGGGTTTGCCCTCTCCTTACTCCTTTTTCTTTCCCTTCCTGTCTCATTTTTTTATCTATTTTGAAATATTTTAAATTTATACTGGTCAGAAATCTATTTTGGAGGGTCTGAGGGTGTAGCTCAGAGTTAGGGAACTTGCTTACCATGCATGAGGTCCTAGGTTCTATTCCTAGCACTGCACATTTTTTAAAAAAAAATCTTTTTTTTTTTTTCTGGAATCAGGGATTGAAGTCAGGCCCTTGTACTTGTCAGGGAAGCACTTATTCTACTGAGCCATCTCCCTAGACCTGAAAATATATTTTTATATAGGTGTATCATTTAGAACTACAAATATATGAATAACTACAAATCTGAGAATATACTAATTGCCATAAAAATAATAATCTAGTTAAAAAAATAACAAAAAGTAGTGGAACTACAAATATGTATAATATATTCATTATATGCTTGTAAAAGTAATTGTTAAAATTTATTCTATTATTTTTGAAATTCTGTGAGCAAATTAACTTCCAGTTTATATATAGAAGATAGAAAAATACATAGTTTTAAGTTTTTAGAAGGATATTTGGCTTCTGGCACATGAAAACATTTTTTCCATAACTATATTTTCAGCAGATCAGTGACTTCTCCCTCATTTTTCCTCTGATTGATAACAACTTTCTTCATATGATTGAAACAGATGGTTCCATGTTTCTGCAGGCTCTGATTTAATGCTTTGCTTCGTTGAAGTAAAAAATAGTATTCATTTCATTATATAATATTTAGGGGAACTTGCTGAAACATATACACAAACATACAAGTAAAATTATTGGCACCTTTAAATATTTGTTTGGTAGTACAGGTGGTAATCCAACCTTGAGTTCATTATAATTAGAAAATAGTTACACTATGTGTATTCACATAGCCTTTTTAGATTATCAGTGTATATTATATAACAGTTTTAAAATTATGACTGAAGAACATTATAAAAATATACCTTTAAGGTAGCTCATTGTTGACATTAACTTAAATTGTGCTAAATTTTGTAAATATGTGGAAAACAATCATATTAAAGATGGTTAAGGCTTTTGAAACAGTCATTAATAATGGAAGTGAGGAGATACATATCAGGAAAATGTTAGCGAAATCAAATTTGCTCTGATCATGCCATGTAAACCACTTGGTTTATGATTCCACCCAATTCCTTTTCCTCTTTTTTATTTCCCTGCTGTGGTGCTGGAGATTGAACCCAGAGTCTTTTGCATGCAAGGCAAGAGCTGTACCATATCCCCAGCCTCTCTTTTTTCTTTTTTTGTTTGTTTGCAGTTGTTGTTTGAGACAGGACCATTCTGTGTAGTTCATACTGACCTTGAAATCCCTATGTGGTCTAGAGGCTGTCTGTAAACTCATAGCAATCCTTCTGCCTCAGCCTCCTGAGTACTGGGATTATAGGCTTGTACCATCACATCTGGTTCCTTCTCCTCTTAATCTCTTTTTGGTTGTCTGATGCTCATTCCAAGAAGTCCATTTTCCCCTTAGCATTTAATGTCTCTTCACCCGATCATGATTACTCATACATAATCAATTGCATATATATAAACTTCTGTGTCCACCTTTCTTCTTTGAATTCAATTTGATCTGTAGTTATTTTCAATTTTGATTCTTACCCATATGCCTAAAAACTGTGTATGAGTTCCATCAGCATAACTTACCTCTTCTAGCATTTTAGTCATAGAATAATATCTAGAAGCATATCTCATATTCACAGCTATATCAGTGTTTGTTTTCTGGAGATTTTACAGAGAAACAAACATTAAAGATACCACCATGGTATTGTATCAGCCACGTTGTTATATAATCTCTAAGAAAATTTCCTTTCTCTTTACAAATCTTTATTCATTTTCTTATCTTACTATACTCACCACAATTTCTAGTTTACTGATAAAATGAAACAATAATAATGAACATTATTTGCTTCTAGTCTTAAAAAATTGTTTCTGATGGTGTGCTTCATTTCCCACCAGCAAAACAATTACAAATATTTTTTTAAAAATAGTGTCACTGTGAAGGACATAATGCAGAATGTACTGAAAAGTGTTACTCTCCTACAATCTTATTTTGAAATTTTATACCACTGTTTATTGTATATTGTCTTCTCTTTAAAATAAAATAAATTTAAAAAATAGTGTCTTCCATGCAACAACAATTTTACATTTGCAGAATAATTGTACATGTATGTATTACCTCACTATTTCTGTCAATTTCTCATCAGTACAGCCTGTACTAGAGGTACAATATGCTGTGCTTTTAAATTGAGCAGAAATTATTAGAGAATTAAGTAAGTTTAAAAATCAACTCTAGTTTCAAGGATACAGTAGTTTGACTTTGTAATTGAAAAGTTTCCTGTGACTCTGGTGAAATGAGAAATGATCTGAACTGTCAGATTAGAGGAAGATTTAAAAAACTTCCTGTCATGTTTTAATAGTCCTGTCAATTCCAGTTTCACCTTTTAATATCTGTTTCAGAGTAGGAGGAAATCAAAATGGTTCAAAACTTCTGTTGTCATAAATTTATGTAGGGAAAATTGAGCTGAAAGTATAATAGTAGAATTCATAGCTTTCTGCAAATGAAAGTTTTCTGCAAATGAAAACATTTTATCCCTCCTTCCCTTATTACCTTTCCTATTAGTTATGCCAGTATCTTATTTTAAAAGAATGTCCTTGAGAGGGTGCATAACATACAAGTGTCTTTAGCACTTTTGTAATTTATATGTGATATAAAAAATTTACATTTATGTTAGGAGACAGGTTGGTACAGTATGAAGGACCGAGCACCATGAGATCTGAGTTTTGTTTTGATTCTTCCACCAGGCAAAAATAAAACTAGGTAAGTTATATTGTAGGTTTCCTGCTCAGTAAGTGTGATTGTTCCAGTAAGATTGTTCTCTGTAAGATTGTTCCAGTTCTAATTTGCTGTGATTCTAGATTTTTTAAAAGTCATTTTCTTCTAGAATATTATATATAAATCTAGAACTTAGCAGTCAAATCCTGTGTTACTTTTTAAGTTTCTGTCTCAATAACAAAGCTGTAGTGCACTGACTTCACCTGGCCTTCACTTGTTATTTGTGTCACATCACATGAAGTCCATTAGTGGTTGTTTTACTTTTAGATATAGATCTCTTCCTAAGACTTATGTCTACTTGGTCATAGTAATCGGCCAAAGCATTATTCACAAAAACACAGACTGAAGTGACTTCTGGTGTGCAATTTAATTTGTGCATATTGCATTTTTTAATTTTCTGATTATAGTAGCTACTTTCTGAAAAAAAAGCTACTTCTGTGAATTTAATGGGAAAGATTGAATATATTACAAAGAGAGCAATACCTTTGTTCATGTGGGTTAATAATGGATTGTGGAAAGACAAAAATATAGTTAACCTCTGTTTCATTATATGCTTTTGTCAAAACAAGATTGACTTTATTGTAAAGACTGAGAATTTCAGTTTCTATTTTGATACTAATAATGATGAAACAATTTTGAAGAATGCAAATGAAATATCATGCATTATTCATCTTGCTTTCTAGATTTGTGATGTTGAGGAGGAATTATTTTTTTCTGAGTCGACAAAATTTTAAGTAGATTTTTCTAGCTAATTGACTACAGGTAATTCAGTTCTCTTCCTTGGAATACCCATATTTGCCCTAGTTTGAATGAACAAATTTATTTATTGTAAAAGCTGCAGCCCACTATTCTTTACATAAGACAGTTGACTGATTCTGAGCAACCAATTGGATGCTTCCTACTTTTACGTCTTTCAAATGTGGTTAGCTGCAGAATAAGAGCCCTTTAGTGTGCAGCTACTGGTGTCTTAGATCAAAATAGACTCAAAAGAATTTAACTTAGAATAGTGTTTTGGGGATAGCTTTCAGAGAATCAAGCAGGGTTTTGAATGCTAATTTGTACTTCTTCTCTTGTTCGTGAGTTTATCTGAATTATGGAAAGCTGTCAAGGTGATCCTAGCATGAGCTATTGAGGAATGCTTTAAACCCCTGAGGCCATTTGCTTTGACAGCACATTCTAATATTAAGTGGATGCAGCACATCTTACAGGACAGTGGTGTATTCTCAAAGAAAGTTAACTTCCTTACAGAAAGAAGAATTCTTTCTTGAAGACATTTCTTAATTTTGGTAATATAACCACAATAATAATAATGGAAGTTTTTGAAATTATATTGTGTAGAAAACACTTTTATATGTATTATTTGATCACCATTGTTACTCCTAGAGGCATGTAGACTTTACCTCATTTCATAAGTAAATAATAAGAAATGAAATTATTAGCCCAAATTACATAGATACAGAAGAGGCTAGCTTGAACTCAGTTCTTTTGCCTTTAAATTCTGTAGTTTTTCTATAGTGATACTGTGATCGTGAATATTTAATGAAAAAGTGATTTAATATTAGCAGAGATTATGATGTGCACTCAGTACACATTGTGCTAGGCACATTGGAAATGAAATCTCTGTTCTTAGACCAGCAAATCCTCAGGAAGACCAAGCATTGACTCATTACACAGGAAAGACATTACCTAGTAGAGAATATAAAGCTGACTATAGGATGCCCACCCTTTTTATAGTATGGTGGCTTTTGTCATGTTACTGGGACAATATTTATGCAGCAAGAGAATGTTAGTAGCAATAGCATCTTCAGTGAAATTCAGAGGCCTATACAATATTTTTTGTAAAATTAATAATAAAATGCAAAAAAAGATCTTATATTCTTCATACATATAAGTAATTAGAAAACAATAATGAGACAATCAGGAGAACCAGTATAATCTTCACCATTGTACTTGAAGTTACTCAAGCTCTTGGGCAAGATAAATATTTTAGTTTTTTCTCCTGATGTAACTAGCACATTATTAGTGAGAGGATACACCAAAGAAATGCTTCAAAGTATCACAAAAGAAAAATGAATTCATTTCTGATGATTTTATTTACAATGTTTACATCTAAAGTTCAGAAAAGTTATTTTAATTTCACCTTGCATGAAATTAAAGCTTTCAGCTTGCAAGTTTTCTTTTTTTCTAAAAGATTATTTGAACTACTTATGGTGAATTGACACAACAATGTCTTCACTGTTTAGGGCCTGTAAAGATTTTAGTAAGGCTAAAGACTTCTGACTATAAGCAAAATTTTGATATAATACTTACATACTTTTTCTCTTATTGTGGCTGATTATAAGAAGGCAAAATATTTGCATTAAAGCCCCCATTCTTTTACTCTGTAAAAAAGTAGTTTCTTTAACATCATCATAGATCATTGTCATCCTTAAAAATTTTTTTTGAAGTTTAATCTATAACATGCATATATTGGTAGTAGAATGCATAAAGTGAATTTTTGCTGAGTAAAAATCCTCCTGTGTAAAACTCTTGGGATAAAGAAAAAAAATTTACTAGTATCTTCAAAGTTTCCTTTACTTCCCTGATGGTCATTCGCTTCCTGAAGGTAACGGCCATACTGGTATTTATTTTTCATACATTTGTATTGCCTGTCTCAAAAAGAATAGACTCATACAGTATGGATGGACTCTGTTGTGTCTGCTTTCTAAAAATCTGTGAGACTCTGTGATCATCAATTTTATTCTATTTTTTATTATTTTTATTGAAGAACAAATAGCAATGAGACAGTTTCAAGACAAATTAACAGGACAGATTCAACAAATCAATGCATTGCAAAATATTTTCATAATGTTTCAGGGTCATACAAGGTGCATACATGATATTATACTTACGGGCATGATTATAGCAGATATCTCTAATCAGTGAATGAAGAGAGTGCAGCTATATACCTATCTTATTTCTCTACAGTTGATTTATATCACAGATTCAACAATTATCACCCTCTACATTGTTATCTCCCCAGTGTCTGTCTATAGTACTAGAAGCCAACATAATATCTTGTCCAACCACCATTAGTGCCAATCTTGCTTCTCATAGAATTATGCAGAAGCATGGCATATTTATGCTGTTTATACACATACATATTTATGCTAACTGTTTATACACATACATCATGATTCCTCCTTTGTATCCCCCCTTTTTTGTCTAGCCCTGTCAAAGATGAGCACTCCATTGTCATTAAACCAGTTTAGGTGCCTGAACTCGGTGACACAATCCAACACAGTGCAGCATTCCACAATAATAGTGAGTTATCTGAGGAAGTTGTTGACTATAGCCATTTACAGCTCAACTTATTATGGCCCCACATTATATACCTCATTTTTATACTTTTCTGCTGGATGGTTAAGACCAAGATAGATCAAGACCTATATACCAAAAGATGTAGCTTTTGTTTTTGACGAGGTCAGTTAAGTCCCCTCAGGATTCATCTTGTAATTCTGTACCTTACTCTGTGGATCCTTTGTCTGTGTTATCCATGTGGATGAGTCACAGCCAATGCTTGACCACTTTGCTCTCCATGAGACCTGAGAGAAAGTTTTCTCTCCATGTGACTCGGACCAGGCATACTATACATCTCTTTCCTCTGTGGCTCCATAATTTCCTTGATCAGAAAATCTGGGGCACAGCTGAGTTTCATGATGTTGCAGTACAGGTTCTCCTATGTCCTGAGTCTTTGCTGACCTTGGAAGGCTAGGGCCAAAATGTTGGCTGGCCTTGCGGCTCTTCTATTTCTCCAATTTTGATCTGTGAACTTAGGTTGTTAACCATCCAGAAGAAAAGATGCTTAGTACCCTGCAGCATATGCCATTCAGTTTGCCCTATCTGACTCAATTGTTTTTAGTTCTTGTTGTACATTTCTATTTGTATTTCTTCTTTTCACTTCTTGTACTAGGGAGACTAAACGATATTTGCACATGTGTGTCTGGTTTATTTCACTTACGAGTATATGTTCAAGTGGCATCCACTTCAATAGAAATGCTTATCATTTATCATTCTTTATAGCAGAGTAATACTCCATTATATAGAAATACCACATATTTTTCAACCATTCCTCATGTGACGGACATCTTGGTTGTTTCCAAGATTTTGCTTTCACAAATTGTGCTGCTATAAACACAGGTAAGTATATATCACTATGATACAATGTTTTCATTTCCTCTGGGAAAATTCCCAGGAGGGGGATAGCCAGCTTGAATGGGATTTCCAGTCCTACTCTTTTGAGAAGTCTCCACACTGAGCTCCACAATGGTTGTACCAGTCTACATTACCACCAGCAGTGGAGAAGTGTTCCCTTTTCCCCACAACCTCTCCAACATTTGTTGTTGGTTGATTTCCTTATGATAGCCATTCTTTTTGGAGTGAGATGGTATCTCAGTGTTGTTTTTATTTGCATTTCACAGATGGCTAGTGATGTGGAGCATTTTTTCTTATATTTATTTGCTTCTTTAATTTTGTCCTCTGAGAAGTGTGTTTTCATCTCAGATGCCCATTTCTGAATCAGGTCTTTAAATTTGAGGGCCCTGTTATATCTTAATTCTTTGTATATTCTAGACAGCAGACCTTTGTCTGAATGCTTAGTTAAGATTTTTTTCAAAATTTGTGGGTTGTGTGTTCACTTTGTTGTCCATATCTTTTGACATGAAGAAACTCCTCAAAAAGGGTTGATCCCAATTGTTGATTCTTTCAAGTGTTTCCCATGCAAGTATTTGTTTGCTCATGAACTCTTTACCAACTCCTATGTCTTCAAGAGTTCCTCCTACTTTCTCTTCTAGGAGATTGAGTATTTCTGTTTTAATGCTTAGATCTTTAATCCATTCTGACTTTAGCACTCTAGTGCATGGTGATAGAGCTGGGTCAAGTTTTAGTTTTTGGCATGTAGAAAGCCAGGTTTTTCAGCACCATTTGTTAAAGAGGCTTTGTTTCTTCCAATGAGTTTGTTTGGCCCCTTTGTCAAAGATCAGATGGCTGAGTGTGATCGTAGATGCCTCTGCCTCTTCTAATCTATTCCATTGATCCTTGGGTCTGTTTCGTTGCCAATACCATGTTGATTTTATCACAGTGACTTTGTAGTATAATTTCAAGTCAGGAATTGTGATGTCTCCTGCCTTGTCTTTATTGGCCAAAATTGCCTTTGCTATTTTAGGTTGTTTGTGGTTCCAAATAAATTTTAGGATTGATTTCTTTATGTCTGGGAGGTATGTTGGTGGCAGTTTGATAGAGCTTGCATTAAATCTGTACAGCAATTTTAGGAGTATGGCCATCTTCATGATGTTGGTTCTTCCTATCCAGGAGCATGGAATATATTTCCATTTTCTGAAATCCTCTATAATCTCTTTTCTTAGGGTGTTGTAATTTTCCATGAAAAGATCTTTGACTTCCTTGGTTAAGTAAATCCCAAGGTATTTCATTTTCCGCGGTGCTATAGTAAAAGGTATTGTTTCTATTGTTTCCGTTTCAGTCTGCTTGTTATCTGTGTAGAGGAATGCTATTGACTTTTGAGTATTGACTTTG
>PVKA01049837.1:0-13008 GCA_004027165.1 Ctenomys sociabilis | reverse complement strand
TCCCCAGCCCCAAAATATTATTTAAGAGCTAGAGCTACTGTACAGAAAACTGTATTTCAAGGGCAGAGAATATCAGAGACTTGCACTAATAGTCTCTCCTAGGAGTGACTGTAAAGCTCCTTTCATTTACCCACACCGAGTACTTGCACTGGGTCCTGCACCAGGACCTATGCACATTGCTGCATCTCCTCACAAGAGCATGAAGTACAAACATGTGCTGCAGTGTTAAAGAACCGTTCTCCACTTTCCCAGTTGAAGTTCTCCATACCATCTAATATAGATAAGAGTGATGTATGGGCCAAGGAGATAGCTCAGTGGTCTAAGCACCTGCAATGCAAGGACCTAGGTTCGATCCTCGGTACCACATGCTGAGCCAGCCACCAAAACTGAGCGTGGTGGCACACACTTGTAATCCCAGTACTGGAAAGGCTGAGATAGGAGGGTCACTAAGAGTCTGAACTAAACAGCAAGACCCTGTACCAAATAGATAAATAAGATTTTTAAATTACTATTAAAAGCTAGGGATATAGTTCAGCAACACAGTACCTGCCTGGCAAGTGCAAGGTTGTGAATTCAATTCCAGGTACAAAAAATAAATAAATAAAAATTTACTATTAAAAAACAAGTAAAGTAGGGGACCAGGGAGACAGCTCAGTAGCATAAGCGCTTACCTGGCAAGCACAAGGCCCCAAGTTTGATCCCTGGTACCAGAGGAAAAATAAAAAAAAAAAAGAAAGAAAAGAAAGGTTGAGAGCTAAAGACCTTTTTGGAAGCAGAAAAGAAGGCAGTATTTGGATTCTGCTGTCACAGACCTCCAGCCTACACACCTAGCCCTAAAGGGAAATGTTGGCAGTGTGGGGTTTTGGTGATGCCAAACCATGGAGGGAGACACAGGCACTTGGCACATGGAATGGGGTGTCAGAAAGGGCAGTGTAAATATGTAGTTTTCTGGGCTGTACTGAAGCCATGACGACAGACAAGGTGCTTTAGACCCTGATGTAGACAGCAAAAGATGAAAGCCTGGCCAGGAGTGACACATGAAAGCAGTGGGAGATCAGAGGTGGCAATCTAGTGTGCACATCTTCATCTGATTTCTGAATTAGAAAGAAAAGATTACTGATACTTCAGAAACACAGACCAAACTTTCTTGGACAGAAACTACCATTAGGTAACATAGCAGTTTATTAGTATTCAAAGCTAGACATTTAAACCCATATGATAGATGACATCTGTAATTCTAGAACTCAGGAAGTAGAGTCAAAAGCATGCTATGAGTTCAAGGAAAACCTGTACTCCTTAGTGAGTTGAAGGCCAGTCTATATAATGACTACAAAAGAAGACTGTCTCAAAAACAAAAGGGAGGGGGCTGGGTAGATAGCTCAGTAGAATAAGTGCCTGCCTGGCAAATGCAAGGTTCTGAGTTCAATACCCAATACCAAAAAAAAAAAAAAAAATTTAAGGCTGGTCCATGCAAATTAGTGAGACACTATCTCAAAAGGTTTTTTAGGGGCCAGGGAGATGGCTCAGTTGAACAAGTGCTTCCCTGGCAAGGGCAAAGTTCTGAGTTCAATCCCTGGTTCTTCCAAAAAAAAAAGCCATGCACCATGGTGGTGCATGCCTGTGATCCCAGCACTTGGGAGGCTGAGGCAGGAGGATTGTTGTGAGTTCGAGACCAGCCTGAGCTACACAGTGAGCTTAAGGCCAGCCTGAACTGCATAGTGAGACCCTGTCTCAAAAAGACAAAAAAAAAAAAAAAAGTCATGGTTTTTTGGTCATGGTTTCAGTATAGCCCAGAAAACCACATATTTATACTGCCCTTTCTGACACCCCATTCCATCTAGGATAATCTGCTCCCACACACAGATACACCTAATCTCTTTTTACAGATATAACACAAACTGTGAAATACAATGAACCCGTTACTCTTATTTTCCCACCAATACTGGAGACAGAGCCCAAGGCCTCATATCTGAAGACGTTTTTACTTTTTGTTTTGAGATAGATTTTGCTAAATTGCCCAGAGTGGGGCCCGGGGTGAGGGCTCAGTGGAATAAGTGCTTCCCTGGCAAGTGAAAAGAACTGAGTTCAATCCCTGGTTATTCAATAAATAAAAAAATAAATAAATTGCCCAGAGTGGCCTAGACTTTATAATCCTCCTACCTTAATGTCCCACGCAACTAGGATTATATGGACAATCCTTTTGTAACTTTTTGTGGTACTACTAGTTCCTTGCCTTCCTGCTTTTCAGGCTGTTTTATCCAAGTCACAGAAAATTTTTTATTTCTGAGAAGTTCCTATTACTTTTTTTTTTTTTTTTTTTTTTTTTTTTGCAGAACTGGGGATTGAACTCAGGTCCTTGTGCTTGCCAGGGAAGTGCTTATTCCACTGAGCCATCTCCCCGGCCCCCCTATTAATTATTATTCCAGCCTTTTTCTACCTCATTTTACTTGATCTCTCTTGGCCAAGGCCAGGGAAATTCTTTGAATCCACCTTTCTTTCCAATCAGGGATTCCTTTGTTATTCTCAATATGTATATCATCTCCAGTTAGAATAGGACAATTTTGCTGCTGTTTTAATAAAAACAATGGGGGCCAGGGAGATAGCTCAGTAGAATAAACACTTGCCTGGCAAGAGCAAGGTCCTGAGTTCAATCCCTGGCACCATAAATAAATACATACATACATACATACATACATACATACATACATACAATGGCTTTATGTATTTCTTCAATGAATTCTCCAATGCCAACTATACTATCTGGGTTTTTTTGTTTGTTTTTGGCAGAACCAGGGATTGAACTCAGGCCCTTGAGCTTGCCAGGCAAGTGCTTATTCCACTGAGCCATCTCCCTGACCCCTACTGATTAAAGTAAGCCTCCAAGATCTAATA
The DNA here is from genome assembly GCA_004027165.1 of Ctenomys sociabilis. Taxonomy (NCBI): domain Eukaryota; kingdom Metazoa; phylum Chordata; class Mammalia; order Rodentia; family Ctenomyidae; genus Ctenomys; species Ctenomys sociabilis. The sequence goes on along the minus strand of PVKA01049837.1, from coordinate 10,116 downwards.
CAAGTGCAGTTGCATCTCCTTACATACATGCACACATGTACACTAAATTATCCAAACTTTGGGAACTTCATGAAAATTCATAAGAAAATACAGACAATGACTATTTTTATTTCCCTTCTTTTGTTTTTTTTATTTGAGACAAAGCAGCCTTGCCTTGAATTCACTATGTAACCAGGCTGGTCTCAAATTAAGAGCAATCCACCTGCCTCAGCCTCCCCAGTGCTGGGATTATAGGCAAGCACCACGCTTAGCTCTTTTTTTTAAATGTATCCATAGCAAATTGGGTGAATTCAGATTCATTTAATTTGGCATATAATTATTTATCATCTGTTTAAAGTGAAGGCAAAAAAGGATTAATACTTATAAAAAGTTAATACTCATTTTTGGCAAGGGATCATATTTTTAATAATCTATTAGGAAAAAAATAAAATGATTAACCAATACAAAAATCAGGAGTGGGTAACTATAGTTTGATTGAAAAGTTGATGAAACTTACGATATTGTCTGTGCTATTGCTCCAGCAACACCACCACAAAGTAAATTTATGTGAGTTTTCAAAACTAACACATTAGGATTGTCTGATGAAGGTCTGCCAAGAAGGGTAGGGGCATAGGAAAGCCCAACACTCTTTAAGGTACCAAAAGTAAAAAATGAAACACCTGAAAAACAAAATAAATTCACCATAATGCTTAATAGAACATGTGTTATGAAAGACACCTCTTATATAACAATCAGTTAACTCCAGGAACTAACTCCCTACTTCCTAATTTTGGCTGTTTGGTTTAATGTAAAAAAAAATCATTTATTGTTTCCAAATATATTGACAAAACCAATACCACAAGAAACATAAGTATTGATTTTCACACACTAGTATGTTGCACGTTGAGGGGAGGGGCTGCCTTTTTGCTTGTTTTTTGCAACAGGGTCTCACTATATAATTCAGGCTGGTCTTGAACTCATGGCAATCCTCCTCCCTCAGCCGCCTGAGTGCTGGGATGACAGGCATGAGCCACCATGCCTGGGTGCAGCTGCTTTACTGATAAATTCAATAATTTCCTCAAGTTTTGCATAAAAAAAAAAAAAAATTAAGGGGCTGGGGAGATAGCTCAGTAGAATAAGCATTTGCCTGGCAAGTACAGGGTTCTGAGTTCAATCCCTGGTACCGCAAAAAAAAGAAAATTAAGTTCATGACTACTATGAGTAAATATGAAAATTTATAATTAAAACAATCATAATGTAAGGCAAAAAATTTTGATGACAAAGCATTTTTATTTTAACTCTACTTTTGTCTTCAAAGAAGGAGTGATCATGACAGAAATGTTTACATTGGCTCATAAGACTCACAGAGTCTTATAAGTTGATTTTGAAACTGTCTCATTGCTATTGGTTTCTCGATAAAATTAATTTTAAAAAAGTATTTAAAAAAAAGACTCACAGAACCTAATGCCTAAAAGGCAGTTGATAGGCTGGGGAGATGGCTCAGTGGAATAAGTGCTTCCCTGGCAAGAGCAAGGGCTTGAGTTCAATCCCCAGTTCCACCAAAATAAAAAAAAAAAAAAAAAAAAAAAAAAAAAAAAAAAAAAAAAAAAAAAAAAAAAAAAAAAAAAAAAAAAAAAAAAAAAAAAAAAAAAAAAAAAAAAAAAAAAAAAAAAAAAAAAAAAAAAAAAAAAAAAAAGGAGAGAGAAATAAAAAGCAGTTGGTGTAAGCTAAACATTTATATGACTTCTAAATAGAATGAAGGGGGCTCAGCAGAATACACGTCCCTGGCAAGCGCAAGGGCCTGAGTTCGATCTCCAGTTCTGCAAAAATAAATAGAATAGAATTGAATCATAACTTTAAAAAAAATAAGGATTCAAGCCACACCTGGTGGTACAAACCTATAACCCAAGCACTCCAGGAGGTTCAAGAAGGAGTACAGCAAGTTTTAGCCCGTCCTGGACAACTTACTGACTTATTGAGACACTGTCTTGAAATTTGAAAAACTTGTAACAATGCTAGGGCTATAGTTCAGTGAGAAGGCCCCAAGTTCAATCGCTAGGAAAGAGAAAAACAGTGAAGTACCAGTAAATATTCATCCTAGCCTGGGCTAACACCTCCTTCCATTGTTCTCTTTTGAGACAAGTTCTCATTAAGTCACCCAAACTGGTCTGAAACCTACAATCCTCCTGACTCAGCCTCCTAGAGCATTCATATTACAGGCACACAACTTGCATTTCTTTTTAATAAATTCATATAATCTATAGTACTTTTATCTATATTATTTTTCTTTCTTTTTTGGATACAGGGTTACATTATGCAGTTTGGACTTGTAGTGAGCCTCCTGTCTTAGCCTCCCTAGTGCTAAGATTATACGCATGCACCACCAAGCCCAGTTCTAGGGCCAGCATGGCCTAAACTCCAGACCTTGCATTTGCCAGGCAGGCACTTACCCCAAAGAACTATCTCCCCAGCCCAATCTATAGTATCTTAAGATGACGCCTAATTCTAGAACATCCATGCACTTCAATGTTTACAGAATATGTTCTAAGAACTTAAAAAGTTTATTATAAGAAAATTCATTAAAATGTAAACATAACTAGCAAAAAATCAGAAATATTTAAATGATCCAGGTGTGGTAGTGTACTTATCTCCCAGTGGAGAATCACTGTGAGTTCAAGGCCAGCCTGGGCTGCATAGTGAGTTCACCAAGACCTGAAATACTTAAATGATGTGGTCTTCAATATAATGTAACCCAAGGAATACTAACTGTATTTTTGATGAGTATTCAAACTGTGAAAAATATTTGGGAAATGAGGAAATATTAAGCTGCAAATTGGTAGATACATTAAAACTTACATAAAAACATTTTTAAAAAGAAAGGAGCAGGCAGCATGGTGTTTCACTTCTGTAATACAGCACTTGGAAGGCTAAAGTAAGAGGATCACCCTAACATAAAAGAAAAGAAAAAAGAAAGAGGAGCCAAATGTAATGACACACACCTATATCACAGCAACTCAGGAAACTGAGGCAATAGACCATTCATTTGAACACCAGCCACGCCAATATGTTGGAGACAACATATTAAAATTTAAAAAGGAGGGAGACACAGACAGCTCAGTAGACTAAAGTGCCTGCGTAGGCAAACTTAGGCAAGTGCAGGACCACAAAGCCACCCCCGCCCCAAGGAAGGCTGAGTGCGCCAGAGTCCAGTCATGGTGGCACGTGCCTGTAATCCCAGAGCTGAGAAGGCTGCAAACAGGAGGATCATTATGAATCTCAGCTGTATAGTGAGATCCCAGGCCAGGGACATGGCTCAGTACAATAAGCACTTCCCTGGCAAGCACTAGGGTCTGTGTTCAATCCCCAGCTCTGAAGAAAAAAACAAAAGATAACACTTTTTCTGTATAGTGAGATCCTATAACTAAATACATTAAAAAAAAAAAACAAAAAACTAAAAATAACTTAAAACAGTGGGGGAGTGCTGGCCTAGCAAGCAATCCCAAGCATAAGGAAGAAAAAGGACAAACCCGAATTAGTGTAAACCTGTAGTTCCAGCTGCTTAAGAGGCTGGGGCAGGAGGATTATGAATTCAAGGCCAGCTGAGGGAATTTGGATGCCCTCTACAATATGGGGTAGTATGGGCCTGCATCATGGCACATGCCGGTAATCCAGCACTCAAGAAGATGAGGCAGGAGGCTCTCCATCAAGTTGAGGCCAACCTGGTCTACATAGTGAGTTGAAGAACTGCATAGTGAGACCCTCTCTCAAATAAAATATGTGAAAGCAGAATGAGAGAACTATGAAAATAAACCAAAAAACTGAGACAAAGGAAATAGGCAAGAATTTTAAGAAGTTCTGATTCTAGCCTAATAGCAATCTGTGTATTCTAAGAAACTCCATCATCACAAAACAGCCACATCAACCACTGCCCTTGTAAACAAGATAGGGAGACTATACTAATCACCCCTGCCAGGTGTGGAAACACACACCCAGTTGAGTTCAAAGCCAGCTTGGGCTATATAAGACCCTATCTTAAGAGGCCAGGGAGATGGCTCAGTGGAATAAGTACTCTCTGGCAAGTACAAGGGGCTGAGATCATTCCCCAGTTCCGCAAAAAAAAAAAAAAAACCTGTCTTAAAAACAAACAAGAATTACTCCAGCATCCCTACCCTGCAAAACACAGCAAGAGACAAGGGAGATGACTCTTCCAAGGGAACAAGCCCTAGAGACAAAAGCTGCGATTAGGCTCTAGACTCAGAATCTGAAACTCCTAGACAGTCTACTTCTCAGCAGAAACCTGTAGTAGAAGCTGAATGCATATTCTGTGGAAGGAAGCAGTCCCAGGTTAGACCTCCGAGTACTCATTTTTTGTGAACTCAGACCCTTGCGCTTGCCGGGGAAGCACTTATTCTACTGAGCCATCTCCCCGGCCCCGAGTACTCACTGAACAGTAACCAGCAATGAGCTCCTAATCCAAAATTGCCCAACAGCCTGGTGAGGTACACATACCTGTAATCCCTGAAAACTGGGAGGCTGAGTCAGGAGAACTGTAACTCAAGCAAATATGAGCCACTGAAGTGAGACATTGTCTCAAAACCTAGAAAGGGGTAGGAATGTAGTTCAGTGCAAAGGCCTTGGTTCAGTTCCCATTATGGAGGGGGGGGAAGAAAGACAGGAAAAGGGGAAAGGAGGGCAGGAATAGATGTGTACATTTATAAAAGGGTAGGGGAAGTAGGGATGCAGAAATATTGTAATTCCAGCATTCAGGCTGAGGCAGGAAGACTGCCATGAGTTCAAGGCCAGCCTGGGCTACACAGTGATACTCTGTCTCAAAAAACAAGAGGAAGGAGGACCTGCTCTTAGCTCAGTTGTTTAAGCGCCTACTCATACAAAGGCAGTCAAGAACAGGATACCTCAGTTCAATCCCCAGCTCTACCTGCATTATCAGACCTGCCCTTCAGGCAGTCTGAGCCACCAAAAAAAATCACTTTGGGGCCGGTCAGATGGCTCAGTAGAAGAAGCGCTTGCCTGGCAAGTGCAAGGGCCTGAGTTCCATACCTGGTTCTGTCAAGAAAAAAAAAAAGCTGGGCTGGGGAGATAGCTCAGTAGAATAAGCACTTGCCTGGCCAAGCACAGAGGCCTGAGTTCAATCCCGGCCCATTTCTGCCAAAATAAACAAATAGGCGTTTCAGCGTGTGAAATGAAAAGAAAAAGAAAAAAAAAAAAAAAAAAAAAAAAAAAAAAAAAAAAAAAAAAAAAAAAAAAAAAAAAAAAAAAAAAAAAAAAAAAAAAAAAAAAAAAAAAAAAAAAAAAAAAAAAAAAACAAACTAAACAAATAATAAATTGTGCTGCTATAAACATAAAAAAAAAAAAAAAGCCATGTAGCTACTGATGATTATACAAGAAATACTAAAACATAAAATGTGGGAAAATAGAAAAATAAAATGATGGACAGGCGAGGTGGCACACACCTAGAATCCCTACATTTGGGAAGCTGTAGCAGTAGGATCCCAAGTTCCAACCCAGCTTGGTGGCTCGGTGACTTAGAAGATCCTTTTCAAAACTAAAAAGGCCTAGTAGGGCTAGGGAGATGACTCAGTGAAATAGCACTTCCCTGGCAAGCCCAAGGGCCTGAGTTCAATCCCTGGTTCTGCCAAAAAAAAAAAAAAAAAAAAAAAAAAAAAAGAAACAAAAATAAAAAGGCCTTGAAGGCTAAGGCAGGAGGATCACTGTAGGTTCAAGGCCAGTCTGGGTTACAAAGTGAGCCCAAGGCTAGCCTGAACTGCATAGCCAGACCCTGTCTCAAAAAGACAAATAAATAAATAAATACATCTGGGGGTGTAGCTCAGTTTTATGGTCGTAGGTTCAATTTTTAGTATAGGAGGGAGGAATTTTAAAATTTTATACTGGTATATGTTTTCTGTTGAAAGAAAAAAGACAACCAAATACTAAAATATTATGAATGAATAATAAAGTGGAGGGGCCAGGGAGATGGCTCAGTAAAATAAGCACTTCCCTGGCAAGCGCAAGGGCCTGAGTTCAATCCCTGGTTCCACACACAAAAAAAATAAAAAAATAAATAATAAAGTGGGAAAAAATAGAAATAAATAAATAAAAGTGAATTTTGTTTAAAGCAATTTGGAGGGCCAGCCAAATAGCTCAGCAGATTAAAGTGCCTGCAAGCAGGTGCAGGGGCCAGGAGTTCAATCCCAGGGCCTGCCAGGCCTAGGCCACCTAGGCAGCCCCGGCCCCACCCCAGGGCACAATTTAAAACAAAACAAAAAAAAACAAACCCAGCAATTGAAGGGCCAAGGAGATGGCTCAATGGAATAAGCACTTCCTTGGCAAGCGCAAGGGCCTGAGTTCAATCCCTGGCTCTGCCAAAACAAATAAACAAGTAAATAAAAACAAACAACAACAACAACAACAAAAAATGACAACTGAGACTGGGCATGTGCCTATAATCCCAACTCTTGGAAAGCTGTAAACAGGCCACTATGAGTCTGATCTACTAATGAGGCACTCTGTAAACCCTTCCCTAAAATACTAAATAAATAAATAAAGCAATTTGGCTGCTGGCCACATGTCACTTTGTGATAAATACATAGATTTTGTGTTGTCCTTTGTGGGGTTTTTTTGTCTTTTTGAGACAGGGTCTCACTATGCAGTTCAGAGTGGCCTTAAGCTCACTTTGTAGCTCAGGCTGGTCTCAAACTCACAACAATCCTCCTGCCTCAGCCTCCCGAGTGCTGGGATTATAAGCATGAGCCACCACACCTGGCTGTGTTGTCCTTTGGTCTGGCCTGCTTGCTTTCATTTGCTCTTGCTTGCTTGCCTTTTTAAGGCACAGTTTCACTATGTAACCCTGATCCGAAGATCTCCTGCCTTAGCCTCCCAAGACCTGGGACTACTGGCATGCACCACACCATTAGCTTGGCATTGGCCTCTAAAAGGTTCACCATTCCTGGTGTAGGGTTTTCAGTCCCCAGCGCTTCACACACACAGTGGGGATGGAGGCAGGGAGAGTAACAAGAGAACAACTGAGTAGTATGCATAAACTGGCCATTGCTATGGTGGTTCATTTATTATCGTTTCTACTTCTAAACATTTGAAACTTTCTCAATATTAAATAAATATAAAGTAACAAACAACAATGCAGCTGGAGTAATTTTTTTTTTTTTTTTTTGGTGGAACCGGGGAATGAATTCAGACCCTTGCACTTGCCAGGGAAGTGCTTATTCTACTGAGCCACCTCCCCAGCGCCTGGAGTAGAATTTAGAAAAAAATAAGAACATAAAGGCTGAAAAGTAAAGAAATATAGTTTAGGAAAACAGTGCAATAAGCAAGCACTACAATACACACCTGAAGTCCCAGCAACTCTGGAGGCAGAGGCAGGGTGATCACAAGCTCAAGGCCAGTCTAGGTGACTTAGCAAGACTGTTTCAAAGTAAAAATCAAAAAGAACCAGGCATGGTAGCACACATCCACAAAGCAGCAGAACACCAAACACCAAGTTCAAGTCCACCCTGTGCAATTTATGAATTTTACTGAGCCCCTCCCAAAAGATTATGCCTGTAATACCAGAATGTGGGAGGGTGAGGCAGGAGGACTCACAAATTCAAGGCTAGCCTGAGGTACACAGTTGAGTTCAAGGCCATCCTGACTTACATAGTGAGGCTGTCTCAAAAAAACAAGTCAGACATGATGGCACACACCAAGAATCCCACCACTCAAGAGGCTGGGGCAGGAGGTTCATCATGATTTTGAGGCCAGCCAGGGCTACATAGGGAGACACTATCTCAAAACAATAACAGTAACAACAGCTAGCAAATTAACTATAGTGTAGTGGGCACACCTGTACCAAGCCTTCTGGAGAATGGTGTACGAAGACTGCAAAGAATTCAAGGTTACCTTGTGCCCCACTGTTTCCTGTGTGTGTGTGTGGGGGGGGTAAGGTTGATAAGGCTTCACTATACACCTCAGGCAGGCTTTGAATTCACAATGTAGAACTCACAAGAATCCTCCTCCCTCAGCCTTCCTGGAATTACACATGTGCGCCACCTGCCCAGCTCTCATACTTATTCTTTTTTTCTGGCAGAAACAGGGATTGAACTCAGGCCCTTGACAACACTTACAATTTATTTTTGTTTTCTTTTTGGTGGAAGTGGGGATTGAACTCAGGTCCTGCCCTTGTCAGGCAAGTGCTTATTACACTGAACCATCTCCATGGCCCCTCTTTTTTCTTTTGATACAGTGTCTCCCTATGTTGGCCCAGATGGCCATAAATTCAATCCTCTTGTCTCAGTCTCCCAAATAGATGGGCTTACAGGTGTGCTCTGAGATGCAGGCTCATTATCATCACTTCTACTAAAAGCTGAACAAAAATAGAGGAAGGTGGGGCTGGGGAGATAGCTCAGCAGGCTTAAGTGCCTGCCTAGCAAGCACACGGGCCTGAGTTCAATCCCCGATTCCAGAAAGAAAAAATAATAATAAAAAAGTCCAGAGATGTAGTTTAGTACAAAGGGCCTAGATTCAATCCCCAGGACCACACTACCAAGGAAAGAGATGATAACAGTAATAGCAAACACTGGAGAAGCATGGAACACTGTATTTCTCATATATCACAGGCAAGCAGGTCACAAGTAGGATTATTTGAACAGCTTCCTATACATTTAAACATTTCGCTATTCCACAGCCCAGCAATTCTACTCTTAACTATTTGTCCAAAATATATTTAAGGGGGCAGGGAGATGGCTCAGTAGAATAAGCACTTCCCTGGCACGTGCAAGGGCCTAAGTTCAATCCCCTGTTCTGCCAAAAAAAAAAAAAAAAAATCCAACATATATTTAAAATGTGTATCTGTGGAGATTTTCATCTAATTTAGAAAACATACACCCATCACTAGGAAGGATAAATACACTATGCTGCGCCCATGCAGTGAAATATGAATTAACCTAAACCCACAAGGATGTCTTTTCATACCTAATGATGTCTATGGCCAGGTCAGGTGATGACAAGCCCTGGCACAGGCTGTCAAAGGCAGGCTAACTCTGTTAGGTGGGGGGAGGGATGGCACAAGCAACAGTTGCAGCTTCACACAAAACTTCCCTGTGAGGATCCCTCAGACACGCCCAAAGCAGGGAAACAATACCCAGGCGGAGTCCTGCCCATTACCCACAACAGAGGAAAAGCCTCTCCTGGGGTCCATCCACCATCTGAACACACCAAACCCAATAAACAGCATGACTACATGGGCGCATTTCATAACATAAGAATTCCTCTGCACAGAGCTGTCATCATAAAAACAAAATATCCTCAGAATTTCTGTTCATTGAAATGCTCCATAAAAATGGCTTGGGACATAGCTCAGGGATAGGGCAACTGACTCATAGGATTAAAGTCTTGGGTTCAATCTCCAGCACTGCTAAACCACAACAACTAGAACCCCACAAACAATAGCATGAAAAATGAAAGAGCCAGCTGGAAGGGTGGTGCATCCCTATAATCCCAGCACATGGAAGGCTAAGGCAAGACTGCCTAGGGCTCAAGGACAGCCTGGGCTACATAGTGAGTTCACCCTGGAATATGTAACAAGACCCTGTCTAAAGCCAACAAACAAAACAGAACAACAAACACTATGCCACACATTTTTTTTTTTTTTTTTTTTTTTTTTTTTTTTTTTTTTGAGGAACCGGGGATTGAACTCAGGCCCTTGAGCTTGCCAGGGAAGCACTCATTCCATTGAGCCATCTCCCTGGCCCCCAAGCCACAGATATTTGCAACATAAGTGAGATAGATCATTGGAGGAAATGCCTGCTTAGGCAAGCCCAGGGCCCAGTGTCTGATATCCCACACACACACACTCAGCCCCACCTGCCCTGCCCCTAGGCATGCTGAGCAGGCCATTGAGAGATGGTGTGGCAGCACACACCTGTAATCCCAGTGCTGAGGAGGCTGGGATAACTGGAGGGGATTATGAGTCTGAGCTGCATAGTGAGACCCTGTACCAAATACATAAAAAAAAAAAGAAGGGCCAGGGAGTTGGCTCAGCGGAATAAGCGTTTCCCGGGCAAGCGCAACGGCCTGAATTCAATCCCTGGTTCCACCAGAAAAAAAAAAAAAAAAAAAAAGAAGAGG
>PVKA01049836.1:0-13038 GCA_004027165.1 Ctenomys sociabilis | reverse complement strand
TAGGAAAAGTTGATCCCATTTGTTGATTCTTTCAAGAGCTTCCCGTGCGAATATATGTTTGTTCATGAACTCTTTACCTACCCCTATGTCTTCAAGAGTTCCTCCTACTTTCTCTTCCAGGAGATTGAGTGTTTCTGTTTTAACGTTTAGATCTTCAATCCATTTTGACTTTAACTTAGTGCATGGTGATAGAGCTGGGGTGCATATATCTATTAAACCCAACTATTTGGAAGTTTGGTTCAGTGCTAATATTTCTTTGTTGAATTTTAAAATCTTTTTGTTTGAATTTTGGCTCTTTTTGTTTCAATATTTGTTGTCTCATACTTTTTTTTATACAGGGTCTTGCTATGCAGTTCAGACTCTTCTCAATGAAAGAGACAATAGTCCATGGGAACCAAAATCAAGCAGGCATTGCTATCCTGTTTTCAGAAAAGTAGATTTCAAGACAAAGCTGATAAAAATAAGCAAAGAAGATATTTACATATTGGTTACTCAACAGGAAGCAGTAACAATTACAAATGTACACGACAACATGATAGAGCAGGGCTGCAGTTCCAGGTTGGCACAGTGTGTGATATTGGTGATCAAACCCAGAACCTTGAGCTTTCCAGGCAGGCACTTATGCCACCAAGCTATCTTTATCTCCCCAGTCCTACATTGTCTCTTTCCAGAATACCCTTAAGAATTTTGTGGCATGTTGGTTTGGTGGTCATAAATTTCTTTAAATTCTATCATACTTCTCCATCAATTTTGAAAGATAATTTTGCAGGGTATAACAGTCGATTGGAAGTTTTATTTTTTTTTTAATTTATATATTTAAAAAAAAATTTAGAGCTTGAAGCACTCCAGTCCATGGTCAACTTGCCTGTAAGGCTTGTGTTGAGAAATCTGTTGGAATTCTGATAATTTTTCCTTTTTTCTGACTCATTGCTGTTTTTTGCAAGCCTTTAAGATTATGTTCCTGTGTTACACTTCTAATATTTTAGTAATGTGTGTGTTTTCTCTGACCAAGGCTATTGGGGGTTCCACGTGCCTCACGTCTCTGTGTGTTAAGTTCTTCCATATCTGGAACACTTTCTGCTATTACTTGTGCATACAGGTTTTGTATGCCCTCTGGGCTGTCTTCTGATTTTTCTCTATTTCCAGTTTCCTGTGTGTTAGACCACTTTGAGTCATGGAGAAGCTGATGGATCCATTTTTTATGTTCTCTTATTTTATTAAAGGTATCTCTCCTTAACTGATCATTCACAATAATCTTATCCTCTAGATTTGACTCTATTTCTGTTGCTTCTTCTATCTACACTTTCAATCATATTTTTAATATCCTGGATTTCTGCTTGGAACTTTATTATGGGCTCTCATTCTTTTGTTTCCTGGAAATTAATGGTTTTTTATCTTTGCTTTAGCTCCACTAGGTATTTAACCATGTCTTTTCTACACCCACTGCATTTGTTTATGCTCATTATGTGATTAATTACATTTTCTTTGAATTTTCTAAGCACTTACAGAACTATTTGACCTGCATCAGTACACTTTCTGACCTATCTGCTTTGCGATTTTTGGCCCCTTCATTGCCTCCTATACTGATTTGGGGGAAGTTGGACCGCCCTGCACCCCCCACCCCTGCCGGCAATCCAGGTATTATTGTGGTGGAGCTATAACATGAATACTGCAGCAGCTATTTATTATCATTGAAAGCTCTAAAGCGTTTGTTATAATTGGTACAGAGTGAAAAACAATTGCCAGTCACTGCTCTATTACCTTGGCTATGGTAAATTTAGTGACAATGATGGCATTGAATATCAACTGGATATTGATGAACCCTAGAAACCCTCATAACAGCTCCTCACCAAAGCACAGAGAATATGATTTTAGAGATAATAGTTGGGCTCCCATAATATTAATCTATAGTAATTCAGAGTGCTATTTTGTGTTGGACATTGACAGCAGTGTCAGAGCTCAAACATAATGCGATATGGAATGCCTTTTTCTCCAAGACCACCCCATCCCTGACAATTTCCTATGAATCAGGCCTCCCACAGAAGAATACAGCCTTGTGATCTTCCTGGCTTGAGCTCCAGCCACCAAGGGGATCCCAGGAGATCCCTATTTAGTTCTTATTTCTCTGGGCCTTTTCCCCAAGGCTCTTTCACCCAGTCTATAAGACTGGGTTCACTTTAGCCCTGAAGCCAGACTCTCCTCCTGGATATTGGTCTCTTCCAATCAGCTCATTCTGTTAGTTGTCAAGTCTGTTGCCCTGTGCTGTAGAGAATGAAGGGACCAGAGGTGGGCATTTGGTTCCCAAGACATCTGGGCTCCAGTGTAGGCTCAGTAAGCCAGGCTTCAGCCAGAGATGGGGCAGGCACTTCTTGTCCTCTCACAGAGGTCTGCTCATTTTATTAATCATAGTATGAGCTTGTAACTCATATATTTACCTCTCAACCTTATCCTTTCTTCTCATGTTTCAACAATCCCTTCTTCTTCATTGCCTATTTCTAGTACTACTGATTTTCTTTTCTTTTTTTTTTTTTTTTTTTGTGGCCTTCTTCACTATCTTTTGCTCATCTAGAAATATGAAGGTGGAACTTAACAGTATAGGCAAATGGAAACATAAGATAAATGAGTACTCAGACATTTTTGTTCATTTCTCACTAACATTCACAAATGCTTTAGATCATTTATAAAGTGCAAGGCACTAAGTTTAGATGTCATTACAAAGATAGAAGAGAAGCAAATTTACATGCTCCATTTCCAATAAATGTTTAAAATCTAATGGGGGAAAAATAGCCTTAACTTGAGAGAAACTTCTTGGTGTCTTAAGAGAGAAAGCATCTGTGGGACAGCAGAATGATTCAGGTGCATCCAATGGAGACTGTAGAATTAGATCCATGGAGGGATGAATACATAGCAGCTCATTTGTTTGTCATCTGTTCAACAAATGTTTGCTATGTGTCTGTCTCCGTACATCATTTGCTGCTCTTAGGAGCTGGGTATGATGATGAACAAAAACAATATGATTCCAGTCTGTATGTCACTTCTAGTGAGAGACATAGACTTTAAACAACTAAACATACATATTTATATGTGTACAACAAGTGAAAAGAAAGCCCAGGGTCCTTAGAAACAGAATCTCATTTAGATTGGAAAGGGATGGAATGAAGTTCTCTGAAGTCTTAGTAACACACTTAAGATGATGTGTAGGAGAGCAGGCAAATCTCTCTAGGTAGTAACAATATGGGCTCAAGTCTTGGAACAGTTTGCTGATACTTCAAGAACTCAAAGGTAGGTGTTGGTGGTCTGAGCTCAGCAGACAGAATGTGTTAAGATACAAGGTTGGGAAGTTGACAAAGGCTAGGTGCTACAAGACCTTCTTAATAAACTTTTAATTTTGGAATGATTTATAGTACTGGGGACCTCATACATATTAGGCCAGGACTCTCCCTGTCCAGTATAGCCCGTGTCACTTGATGTGAGGCTTTTTAAATCATAGAAGGCCTTTGGATTTTATCCCTAGCATAATAAGAAATGATTCAAAGTCATGTTTCAGGAGTATCTTCTTGCTGCCAATGAAAAACTGATTACATAGAGCAAGAGTGGGCATGGAGAGTATAGGTGGAGGTACTGGGCCAGGCATAAGTGTGATAATAATATGGAGGCTAATTTTAAAGTCTCTAATGGGAGTAAGAAGCCAAATAACTTTTCTATTAGTACCAATTTTAACCAGGTAGGAGGTATTTGTCTCTTTCTTCTCCTTCCACTTATTAAGTTTTGAACAATCCATAATTTTCTCTGATGTCATTTGTCCTGCTTTTCACTAAGCTCTTGGATTTGCTGCATTTTACCCCCATCAGTCTGAGCTTTGCTGGATTCCATCCCATTTTGCACCCTTTCTTTTCCTGTCCACATCTGTGTTGCTTCTGGTGAGTCTGAAGGGAGGAAGTAGCTGGGAACCTGTCAAAGCGGAAGGGAGAGTCTGTGGGGGAAGGCAACAAAAAGGAGGCTAGGGGCCCAAAGAAACTTTGCTGAGTTCTTTCAATTTTTGCCACAAATTTTTGTTATTTCAGTCATCTGAGCTTAAAAAAAGAGAAGCTGCGGGCAAATGCCCTTTCACATCCTACCTCTCCACATTACTATTATAGGAAAGATGACCAGAAGGTCCATGCAAGCAAAAGTAACCCCCTCATGACCTAGCATTCAGAATGGCCATCATTATAGTGACTCCTTTGAAGGAAAAAAAAATGAAATGGTTACTGAGAATTTCATTGATGCCTGAACATTTCATAAGGAAGAAAGGAATGCAACAAGGGGGCAGACAGGGACACTTGGCATCCTTGGTGCTGACAACTTGGGAAACGTCCTAGGAAGTGTTTAGAATGGACCTCATACCTCTCTTGGGCCGTTGGGCTTAGGACTAAGGAATTCTGAGAAAAAATCATGAGCTTCCTGGGAAAGACAAGACATGAATGCATGGACCAGTTTACCCAAAATCCTTTATTAAATTAGGAACTAGAGGAACTGTTCTGCATTTTCTTAGAGGCTAGATGAGGCAATAAGAAATTCACCTGAACCTTGCTCTAAAGGATTGTTGCTTGAATGTTCTCTCTTAGGAACAACTTTTAAGTCCCTGATAAGAACTGATGCAAATAAGAGGTCTGTTTAGTATTTTTCTTAGTTTCCTGGCACAAAGCTCTCAAACTCTTGGAATTTCCTGAGTGATAGGAATGTATTTTGCAATTTATAATGGACCAGTGTTAAATTTATGCTAGTGTGGTGACCCTTGTTAAGGAGCTTCAGGGTAGGAGCTGGTGATTCAGAGGTTAGAACTTTCAGCCCTCTGTCCTGAAGGAGGGCGGAGACACTAGAGACCGAGTTCAATCATTAGTGACCAATAATTACATCAATCACGCCTATGTAGTGAAACCCCATAAGAGCCTCTGGCTGTAGAACTTTCCAATTCAGTAGGCTGAGCTGGGACTCTGCAGTGAAACAGTCTCTAAAGATTTGGATGAGCGGCCTTGTCTGGGGACTACTTGTCTGGAAGACCTACTTTCGAGATCAGGTAGCAATATATAGCTGACTTTGGAGTAATTTGATGTTCTTTGTCTTAATAGGAATCGTGGTTACACAGATTCATTCCTTGGTCAAAATGTGACAGCTGTATTTGTGCATTTAGTGGTATGTAGCTTTAACATCAGAAAAAAATATGAATAAATGTTGAGTTCTACAAAATTATATACATGCTGAAGTATTTGTGGAAAGGCATACTGACTTGTAGTTCACTTTTTTGTTGTTGTTTTTAGCAGAACCAGGGATTGAACTCAGGCCCCTGTGCTTGCCAGGGAAGCACTTATTCTACTGAGCCATCTCCCTGCCCCCTGTAATTCACTTCTAAATGCACCAAAGTTGGGATGCAGTACTGGAGAAGGTATAGAGATAAATGGATAGATGTTATAAAGCAAGTAAAGTAAAATGATAGTGAGAGAATCTAGGAGATTATGCCAAGGTTCATGAAAAAGTGCTTTCAATTATGCTGATATCTGAGGATTTTTTGATACTAAAATGTTAGAAAAATAACTCATAGCCAAGCCTGAAGTTTTGGTAAAGAGACTCTCTGTCACCTTGTTCCTGCTGAGAACCCTGAGATTATCCACTGTCCAAAAGTTGAAGGGCTCCTTCCCTGCAGGAGCTCTAAGCTGAAACTGGCACTGTTTCTACAGTGATACCTCTACTAGGCAAAAAAAATCTTTTTTTCATAATGAGGGAAGAAAATTATCTCTCTACCTCTGTTCTCCACATTTTTAGAGCTACTGTACTACTCCTCTCCTCTTAAAGTCTTACAGTCAGCCACTCTATCACACTGTCACTCAGCATCTCTCTGTCCCCTCTGCCTAGTCCTGGGTGTCCTCATTTGCATTCTCCTTTTAATCTCCTCTGAGGAAAATTGAGGGGTTAAATAGGCACTTAAATTTTGATTCTTGGTCTTTTAAAAATTATTCAAGCATGTCAAATCTGTTCCTGCCTCATCAAACTCTGCTTTCAGTTCATTTTACATAGTAAAAATTCTTGACATTTGCATGTTTTTCTTAATTCCCACCTCTTCTCATTCCTCCATATTCATATCATAAGATGGACTGCTAAGCACTGCTTCTCCTTCACAGCTGAAAAATCTGGAAGATGCTGCAAATCGCATTGTCCTGAGCTCCTACTATGTGTGCTTCTCACACTGTGTGTGCTCCTCTGTACACTATCCCACTTGCAACCCATGGCTGCCTTGGGAGCTGTGTATGGCCTGAATACCACTTTTGCACATGAAGAAAGTGAGGTCCAGAAGAATGTTTACTGAGGCACAATGAGGTGATGACTTCTGCCAGCTGCACAGTCCCCTCAAATGTCAGTGCAGGGAAGATTTCTAGTGACCTCTCAGTCTAACCATAATACTGTCCAGCTGGGGCTTAGAGAATTAAAGCAAAACTAGATCTTAGAATTTAGAAAGAAAGCTATTTAGAAGAAAGGCTAGAATTAGTACTCAGGTCTAAATTTCTTGGATTGGCCCAATTTAGCAACAAAAATCTCCATGTGGCTCTGGCATATGGGGAGAGTCAGAGCATTTCACGCCCTCAGGTATCTGTACTACTGTGACTGGCAGTGGAGTTTTTAAATCTAGCATGAGTTGAGAACTAGAAAACTCAGCCACTCACAGCCTGGAGTGCTCTCAGGCAATGCAGTCAGATCCAGAGGTCTCTTGTTCAGCATTTGACACTGGTTCCAAGAAACTTTCAAAGCTACAGCAGCACCAGTAGTGACAATATAAACACTGGAATAGGAAGGAGGAAGCCCTAACCCTACACATACTATTGTGGGAGCTTTTCTGAGCTGCATACCCATGCAGTCATAAAAGACAGGCTGACCTCAAGACAACTGTAGGGCCCTGGTGAGCCCTGTCTGCCCATCTCATATTGGTGCTAACCTCACCGAGCAGCAACCCACTCCAACACTGAGAGAGCCTTGCAGAGCTTTGGCCCATCCCTATCAAAGTTGGAAACTTCCTGAGCTGTGGCCCCTCTCAGGCCCCTCTCACCTTTGCAGAGCCACACTAAACTCCAGACAGTGGAAACACTGGTGAGTCTACCCCACTCCCCAGTGTCATTGAAGCCTTGTTCACCCATAGCCCACAATTTTATCATTGCTGCTAAGTCCAAGTCAATGTTGGGAACTTCAAAAATGTCAAAATCAAGGAGAAAAAGGCAATCTCAGACCTCCAACCAACCCAAAATAAGTCCAGGAAACAAGGACATAGAATTTAGAAGTCATACACTTGAAATTTCTGAGATGATAGCAATGGAGGTAAAGAGAGAATTCCATCAGGCAATAGAAGAAATCAGAACAAAATATCTCTCAGATAGAAAATGAATAACAATAATAATGAAAGAATTGCTCAGCATATCTGAAAAAGACATAGATAAAAAATAGAAGAGAATAGAAAGATTATTAAACCACTGAATGAAAAATACAGGAAAGAATTAGAATGCACGAAACAGATTCAAACAGATATCCAGGACATTAAGCATTCCACTGAAAGCTCGTAAAACCACTTGAACAAACCTGAAGATGGACTTCCAGACCTTGATGGTAGCATTGAAGATAGTGAACATGAAAAGAAATAACTTAAAAATAATAAGTGCCAAGATGAGGCAAGATGAAGAGCCAGTGTTCCCCACTGTTTGCTGGGAATGAACCTCAAGATAGAGGCTGTTATGGTTTGTGTCTGGTTGTGCCCCCAAGCCTCATGCAGTCATTGGGCATGCTTCTAGAGTTTGTGATTAATTCTTGATCCTATGTTGGGATAATGGACAGGGGCGCTACACCCACCCTGGGGCAGACAGCCTGAATACAATGTGAGGAAGGGAGAGAGGCTTGCTAGCTGCTGTAGCTACTGCTTCTCCCTTTGCTCTTTGCTACTTTCCATCACCGTGAACTCCTGCCTTCTGCCATGTGCCACTCTGTCTTAGAGCCAGCTGATTATGGACTGAAACCTCCACTAACTATGAGCTAAATAAAACTTTCCTTCCTTAATTTTGGGTTTCAGGTATTTTGTCCAAGCAACAAGAGAAAAGAAACCAAGACAAAGGCTACAACTTCCTGAAGCTTGAGATCACACATCAGAGCTGAAGCACTGACCCCAAAACATTAGATAGTATTTCAATTGTGTTATGCAGATTACTCTTTCTGCACATCCTTTTCTTGAGTATTGCAGGGGTTAATGCAGGCCTCCTACCTAGCCCAACTCACAGCATGCGTCTACATCTTGATATTCTCAGTCACTCACTCTGAAGCCACTCCATCCTTAATGAATTAGTAAAACCCAGGTTCAGCCCTGAGTAGCGGCCTTTGTTCCAGATAGGTGACTGGATTTAGGACCCCTTGGCTTCCTGTAACTGTAACTATGTCTTAGTGTTTCTTCTTGACCTGGGCTGCATTGGGTGTGGTAGATTGGAATTACCTCACTAGCATCCCAATAACTTTTCTATGGGATTACAAATATAAACTTCCTAGGGCTTGAGGAGGACCCGGAAGGGCTTTTTATATCCTACTACTCTTTGATTCTTGGCTTCTTCTCAGAGGTAATTGATAAGTTCTGGCCTTAGTACAAATTTCTGAGTTATTATGGTGGTCTTCTAACATGGCTGAATTCCTTAAAACAACAGCTAATCTTCCCAAGGACCACTTCTCCCTTCTCCCCCGTCCCAGTCCTGTATATAATTTCCTCTCACCTTTCCTGTGCATTCAGGAGAGACCCCAATCAGCTCCTTACATGTAATTGAAACTGACCCTCAAACTCCAACCCTAGCAAAAGTCCTCAAAATTCTCAGTCAGAGAATCTGCCCCATCTGCCCTTGATCATCTCCATGCCTTTGGAGTTAATAAAGGCTTCTTTTATCTTTCCTATATCTTTACTGAGCTGTAGGGAAAAACCTAACAGTAATTACCTTTATTTCTTTTAGCTAATCCTTCTGGCATTTATCTTTATATTCCTAATAATACAATTATGAATGTAGCATCATATAGTTAAGATTAAGTACAAACTTGGTTGTTGTTGTTTTTTTTTTTTTTTTTTTTTGGTGGAGCCAGGGATTGAACTCTGGCCCTTCGGCTTTTCAGGAAAGCACTTATTCCACTGAGCCATCTCCCCAGCCCTAAGTACATACTTTTTAATTGAGAATCAGTGTATTTCATGTTGGATTTTATTTCTAGTTTAAAGGAAACACTTTATTGGGGTTTCTGAAGTTATTAATTGCTTCTACTTTTATTTGTGTAATTTTCATAGACTAATAGCTAAACTTTCCAAGAGGCACCATGTGTCTATCAGATATTTTCCCCCAAGTTCAGAGACTACCATGTATTTCTTTCCTTAACACCTGTGTCTCTTTCTTGTTCATGTCCTCATTTTTTTGCATCATATTTATTGTCTCCTTCCTATCAATATTTCTGCTTCCTTTTATTTTTTATTTTAAAAATTTTAGTATTCATTTTTCAATGCATAATGATTGCATTCACTGTAGGCAGTTGGCACACGCATATAACATGTCGCATCTCCCATTTCCATTTCCCTCCACCCCCTTTAAAACATTTTTTGTCAACATCAGATTCATTTATTTTATAAATCCATATTGATTATCTATCATACGTACAAATCAATGCTGAAAACACATTGTGTCCTTCTACCTTAAACAGACTATAGTTGCATTTACTAGTTTGGGTGTTATTTTTGCTCTTGTTTTTTTTTTAAATTGAGGTGGGCAATGTTAGAGGAATTTAAATAGAGGAATTAGTCCATTTGTACATTCAGCATAATTACTGTACATTCATATTTAAATCCACCTTACTAGTTTATGCTTTCCATCATGCCAGCTGCTCTACTTCTCTCTCTCTCTGTCCCTCTTTCCTCCTGTCCTTTCTTTTTAACATATTGCTTTTATTAGTTTGAACTTCTCTTTCTCCTACTAACTTTGAATTTTGTTTCTCTTCTCTTAGTCATTATTCCATGAATGACAATATACAGTACTTTTTTGTCTGTTTTACTAAATAGACAGTAGCAATACTTTAATTGTAATTATAGTTTTCCCAAACTTCATGCTGTTCTTGTTCACTTAAATGCTCTCTACATATTTAAAATATCATAAAATACAATAATAGTATCATTACATTTATTTACACAACCACCATTTTTCGGCCCTCCTGTACCCTTGAGCTTTGTTTTCTACCCATGGTCATTCCCCTTGGATCCCAAGGGGATATGAATCAATCACCTGTGCTTAAATGCTGGTTCTAAATACACAGAGCGTGCCCTAAGAGAATATCTTTCAGTGAAGAACTGCAGGAGGCAACTCTTGGATTTTTAACTCTTGCGTTATTTGCTTTTAGTTTAAAACTAAAATTCTGTGGTCTTCATTTTTGTTGGCTCTAGAGCTCTAGGTAGGCAGTTATTTTAGAATTTCACTTAACAGAATAATATGAATTTCACAATAGTTGTTGTAATACATAGTGTTGTCTTCCAACCAGTTGTTCGTATTACCAGATATATACATGGCAAACTCATAGAAAAAAAGAAATCTGTAAGAAATTAGGAAGAGAAGAAGGACAAACAATTGAAAAAAGGAGAAAAAACAAATTAAGTATTATCTGCTCTTTTCCATAGAGAAAAGAGATGTCAGTTATTTTAGAATATTGAAGATACTCTCGTGTTAGGGCTGTTTCTTAAATGTTGTTTTTATTTTTCTAGAAGTGAGTTGCTACTCTAATGTGATTTTGAAAGTAATCTTTTCCTTAAGTTTAAAACTTCTCTTTCTTTTTGCTTTTCCTCTAAGCCAAAATGTGGATCACTTTATATTTATACTACTAGGGATTGTTAGACTCCTGAATTTAGAAATTTCTATTTCCAAAATCTAGAAAATATAAGCAATTTCTCTTAAGTTATTGTCTATACTATATTTCTCCCTACTTCCCTCTTTAATATAATTGGAAACATCTTTATCTAGGCTGACATTATGCTGTGTTGACAGAATGACTTGTGGTCAGCCCATATTTTTGTAAGTAAAATTTTGAATATAGTTATGATTATTTAGCCCTAAACTTTCTCTCTCCCCACCTCCTCCTTTCTAAACTATAATGGCAGAGCTAGGTAGTTATAATAGACAATACACACTTCATGATCTAAAATACTGATTTTTTGCCCTTTCAACCACAAGTTACCAATCTGTAATCTGTTTTCATCCTTGTCTCTTCTCTTCTTTCCTTTTATGCTTTCACAGTACTTCTGATTTACATTCCAGTTCCCTAGTCCAATCCTGTCTATATCAGTACTATGTTTAACTTAGAGATTAAATGCTTAATTATAGTATTTTCATTTTAGAATTTTTACTCAAGTTTGTTTTCTTTTTTTCAAATCCCAGTCACTTGCTTCCCATCTGAAATAAATGTTCAAGCTTTTCACTTTGTCTTTAAGGATAGGAAACATGATTTCGGTGTCTTTGACTAGTACTTTCGCTATCTATTATTTTTGCAGGTATGTTTCCATGGCCTTTTTTTTCTTTTCTAAACCTGGTTTTCATTCATAGACTTCAATTTTTTGTTGGTTTTCTTTGTAGACTTTATTTATTTATTTATTTATTTATTATTTTTTTGGCCAGCTCAATCCACCCTAGGAGCAGTGTGGCATGTGCTGCTGGGGATCGAACTGAGGTCCCTAAGCTTTGCCTAAGCAGGTGCTTTAGACTGCTGAGCTATCTCACCAGTCCTGTAAAAATAATTTAAACCAAAACTGAAGACACCTAACTTCACCAAGAATTTTAATTTGCTCTGACATTCTGGGACCACCTTAGCTGAAGTTCCAGGTTTGAGATTTTAAAGTTTTCTAGGGATCCTAACATGCAGACAACTTGATGAAGGGTGCTCCCTGGCCCAGCCCCTGAAGACCCTCAATTCAGTGCGCTAGTATCTGTGAGACCCTACACTCTGCAGTCCCTTTAGCTGTTCTGCCTGCGGGCTTGCAAAATACCACATCTCCACATGACAACTGTTTTTTCTGATCACCGCAAAACATTGTCTAGGTACTTGCTTCTCAGAATCTCTGAAGTTTTTGATACGGCAATCTTTCACTAATTTATTAGCTTTTTCATGTTTTTAGGAAAAATTATATGCAGGTATATTCATCTTCTATATTATTTGTCTGTATATTATACCTCTGTGCCAGTTGACCTCAGCAAGAGAGGTGATACTGTCTGCCGCTGAATGAATTAAGACTCCCAGTTGCTTCTTAAATAGGGAGAAGGAAGTTTTATAGTTCCTACCTTTCTGAAAATCTTATTTAAATTCTTTTCTTTTTTAAAGAGAATTTTTGCCAATCTGTTGAAAGGAGTAGTTAATGCTTAATTTTTTTTCTTTTCTTTTTTGTTTCCTTTCTTTTTTCCAATTTTGCATGTTTTATTTTATTTTTGTTTGTGTGTTTGGTTGGTTTTTTATTTTATTTTATTTTTTTATTTTAGGGAAGGGTCTACAGGGTGTTCAGGGTCTCACTACTAGATCAGACTCTTAGTTATCTGCCTGTTTACAGCCTCCCAACATCTGGGATCACAGGTGCGTAGCACCTCGCCCAGTCTCATTCATCGCCTCAGTGCGGCCCAGGGGTGGGGCCAGCACAGCAAGCCTGGAGATCAAACCACCCTCCCACCCCCTCCCCAGCCCCTACTTGCAGGCGCTATAATCCACTGAGCTATTTGGCCGGCCCTAATTTGGCATGTTTATATATGGTAATCTAAACAACTAATTTGAAGATAATATTATGTAATACAATAACCATTGTCAAATTGCTCTTATTTTGTTTAGTGAAATTCTGTATCATTTCTAATTATTTTACTTTTCTTTTACCATTTTATATTCTCTTTAAAAAATAAAAAAATAGAATATATATATATATATATATATATATATATATATATATATTTTTTTTTTTTTTTTTTTTTTTTTTTTTTTTTTTTTTTT
>PVKA01049835.1:0-13037 GCA_004027165.1 Ctenomys sociabilis | reverse complement strand
TTTTTTTTTTTTTTTTTTTTTTTTATTGAATTGGTGATTGAACTCAGGCCCCTGTGCTTGCCAGGGAAGCACTTATTCCACTGAGCCATGTCCCTGGCCCCTATCTCTGGACTCTTATGCATTAAGTGCCATTTCTTGCCTTTTTGCCATGGCAACCAGAATTGTATCAGATAGCAACACATGACCTTAGAGTGCAGAGAGTCTCCAGTAGTTGAGAACTCCTAAAAACTGTGAAGATTTACATTGGGAGATAATAATCAAGAAGTGATGTTTGCTGGAGAGATAGCTCAGTAGAATAAGCACCTCCCTGGCAAAGTGCAAGGTCCCCAGTTCAGTTTCTGGTACTGCAAAAAAAAAAAAAAAAAAAAAAAAAACAAAAACACAAGACAAAAAAGAACTGATATTCATGTTGAATAAATTTTCATTGTATATGTGTAAATCAATATATTCTATGCTGCTTAATGTACTTTTTACAATTTGTTGCAGATTTCTCAAATTTGAAACCTTAAGGTAGTTTTATTACCCTTAACCACTGTGTAATAACTGAGAATGAAAAAGCTAACTGCTTGAGAAATTCATGTCTTGTTAATGGATATTTAATTTGCAAATGCAGAGGAGACTGTAGCATGTATTTATTTTATTGGAAAATAAAAATATTATATTTAAAAATAAAAAGAAAAACCTAATATCTAAGACCACAATCTTAACAGGAGACCTTAACACCTCCTTATCTCTTTTTTTAAAATTTTATTTTATTGAAGTACAAATATCAATGAGACCATTTCAAGACATGTTAACAGGACAGATTCAACAAATTAACACATTGCAAACTGTTTTCATAATGTTTTGGAATCGTATAAGGTGTATACATGATATTTTACTTACAGACATTATTACAGTAGATGTGTCTTATCAGTAAATTAAGAAAGTGTAGCTCTTTACTTATCTTATTTTTTATACTTGAATTAAAAAGATAGGTCAACCAGACAAAAAATTAGCAAAGAAGTAGCAGAACTGAACCAGAGCTTGGAACAAATGGACCTGGTGGACATATATGGAGTGTTCCACCTAACCATTGCTGAATACACATTTTTTTTTAGCTGCTCATGGGTCATTTTCCAAAATAGACCACATACTAGTCCAGAGGTCATGCCTAAGTATATGCAAGAAAATAGAAATTATCCCATGCATACTATCTGACCACAATGCAATGAAACTGGAAATAAATGACAAAAGAAACCAGAAAAACCCACTGAATTAATGGAAATTAAAGAACACCCTACTCAGCAATCAATGGGTCACAGAAGAAATTCGACAAGAAATTCAACAATATGTACAATTCAATGAAAATTCAAGCACAATTTACCAGAACCTACGGGATGCAATGAAAGCAGTTCTTAGAAGGAAAATCATAGCTATGAACTCACACATTAGGAAAACAGAACAGGAACAAATAAACATCCTAATGTTGCACCTTCAACATTTAGAAGAAGAAGAACAAACGAAACCCAGAGCGCAAAGATGGGAAGAAATCATAAAGATTAGAGCAGAAATTAATTCAAGTGTGATGAAGAAAACATTTCAAAGAATCCACAAATCAAAAAGTTGGTTCTTTGAAAGACTAAATAAAGTTGATAAGCTTCTAGCCAACCTCATCCAACACAGTCCAGCATTCCACAACAATAGTGAGTTATCTGAAGAAGTTGTTGACTGTAGCCATTTACAGCTCAACTTATTATTATGGCCCCGTGTTGTATACCTCATTTTTATACTTTTCTGCTGGATGGTTAAGACCTAGATAGAGCCAGACCTATATACGAACGCATGTACTTTTTGTTTCTGATGAGGTCAGTGAAGTCCCCTCAGGGTTTATCTTGTAGTCCTGCACCTTATTCTGTAGATCCTTTGTCTGTGTCATCCATGTGTATGAGTCACAGCCAATGAAAATTCAAATACAAGCAATAAGAAATGAAAAGGGTGAAATCACCATACATCCAGTGGAAATCGAGAAGATTGTTAATAGCTACTTTGAGAATCTTTACGCTCACAGAATAGAAGACACAGATGAAATTTACAGATTCCTAGAAAGGTACAAATTACCAAAACTGAACCAAGAAGATACAACAACTCTCAATAAACCAATAACAGCCAATGAAATATGAAATGTAATAAAAAGCCTATCGACAAAGTAAAGTCCAGGTTCTGATGGATTCACAGCTGAATTCTACAAGAAATTTATAAAAGATGTAATCCCTACACTCCTCAAACTCTTCAGTGAAATTAAAAAGGAAGCAGTCCTCCCAAAATCATTTCTGGAGGCAAGTATTATACTGATTCCAAAACCAGGGAAAGACACAACTAAAAATGAGAACTATAGGCCAATCTTCCTCATGAACATAGACACAAAAATACTCAATAAAATTCTAGCAAATAGATTACAGCAAATCACCAAGAAGATCATACATCATGAACAAGTAGGATTTATCCCAAGGATGCAAGAATGGTTCAATATTCAAAAAATCTATAAATGTAATATATCATATTAATAGACTGAAATCTAAAAACCATATGATCATCTCAATTGATGCAGAGAAAGCTTTTGACAAAGTCCAACACTCATTTATGTTCAAAGTCCTACAGAAAATTGGAATAGATGGACTCTACCTTAACTTGATAAAAGCCATCTATGACAACCCAAAAGCTAATATAATCCTAAATGGGGAAAAACTAAAATCTTTTACACTCAAATCAGGTACAAGACAAGGATGTCCTCTGTCACCCCTCCTGTTCAATATAGTTTTGGAATCATTAGGAACAGCCATTAGAAAGGAGGGAGAAATAAAAGGAATAAAAATAGGTAAAGAAGAAGTTAAATTATCACTATTTGCAGATGACATGATACTTTACTTGGAAGACCCCAAAAATTCCACCAAGAAACGACTAGAACTGGTATGGAAATTCAGTAGCATAGCAGGATACAAACTTAATACGCAAACGTCAATAGCATTCCTGTACACTGACACCAAGCACACTGAAAGGGAAACAATAGAAACAATACCTTTTACAATAGCAGTGCAGAAAATGAAAAACCTTGGAATTCACTTAACCAAGGAAGTCATTTTATTTCAGTGATTTTATTAATTTATTTTTATTTTTTGGTGGAACTGGGGATTGAACTCAGGCCCTTGTGCTTGCTGGGGAAGCACTTATTCCACCTCCTTGACCCCAGTGATTTTTATTAAGATGGGTGCTAAACACATAAATTGGTAACTGTTCTGCGTCAGGTTTTCACTTTTTTGGTGTAGGTATGGGCATACCATGCTTTCCTAGAGTTTTCAAAATCTCAGTCCTGTTTAGCTTGCTGTCTACAGCCTCCAAAGTCAGTAATGAAATGAACACACCCATGAATATTGGGTTCTGAACCCTGTTTTTGAGCTTATCTATGTGGATTCCTCAGGTTCTAAATGTGAATGGCACCATAGTGAATATGTGCTGCAACATGTCTGGGATTTTGCAAGAGGAAACAAATTGTAAAAGTGTGACTTAGCCCTCAGCTGTAAGAAGGATTTCTTTCATATTTAGTACAGGGTCTCACTTAGCAGCTCGGACTTGTAGTAATCCTCCTGTCTTAGCCTCCCCAGTGCTGGTGTTATAGGCCTACACTACCTTGCCTAGTCTCAGTGGCCAGCTCAGCATGCTTGGGGTGGGGGGCAGTACTGAGCAGGGGGGTTGTGTTGTGCTGGGCATCAAACCCCAGTCCCTGTGTTAGCCTAAGCAGGCACTTAGTGTGCTGAGCTATCTTCCTGGCCCAAGGATTTCTTAATTGAACTGGATTCCAAGTGCAAGTGAAATAATTCTAATGATTCTTAATGACAACAAAATTATTATTATTATTATTATTATTATTATTTTATTTCTTTTGGCGGAGGCAGGGATTGAACTCAGGGCCTTGCAC
Organism: Ctenomys sociabilis; assembly: GCA_004027165.1. Lineage (NCBI taxonomy): Eukaryota > Metazoa > Chordata > Mammalia > Rodentia > Ctenomyidae > Ctenomys > Ctenomys sociabilis. The sequence continues at coordinate 9,082 of PVKA01049835.1, read as the reverse complement.
TTGCTAGGGAAGCACTTATTCTACTGACCCATCTCCCCAGCCCCGACAATAAAATTATTGACATAATTACATTTTTCTTGAAAGCCTTCCACTTTTTCTGTTATGCTCTGAATCTAATATGGAATTGTGTAACAACAGCAAGTTGAAATACAGGTAAATAACTTTTAGCATTTCTTCTTTGGAACAGGTCTTCCAATTTAAAAATTATTCTCTTGGATAAGACTTTAGTCTGTTCATAGTTGGTTTAATGAACTGACCAATCTTGTCAAGACAATATAGAGAACTTAAACTTTGATAATCCTTCTGCTTCAAACACAAGGAAATGAGAGATAAAATGTAATGAGAAAACAATGTACATTATTGGCTCAAACACTAAGGATTCTGAGGGTCTCAAAATGTTTCAGAAACACCCATGAGTGAACAAAACTGATGCTGTTATCATTTGCAAACATCACCTTTCCCAGAAGGCCTCCTCTAGACAACCCTAGGCAACATGGCAGCTTCTCAGTTCTCTGATCATGGTATCTCCCCTGCCAGGTAAGTATTTTTCTCAGTTCTCTGATCCATACAAGCACCCTCTGTCTTCCTGGCTTGATTTTTTATCTCCACCACTGTTTTCTAAGATACTATGTACTTTACCTATTTAACTTACTTTACTTTTCAGGATGTCAGTTTCAGGAGGGCAAGGATTTATCTCACAAACTGTGAATTTTCCGAGGCTGGGATATGTCTCTGTGGTAGGAGTTGTGTAGTACTGGTGTGACCCTGGGCCCAGTCCCCAACCAAGACAGAGAGAAGAAAAGGAGCAAGTGTGACACATCTAATAAAGTACTAATGTTTAGTGAACTCCTAATATGTCTATTCCTGCTGCATCACTGTTACTTTACTATTCCTGTTAACAGGTAAATCTGTGCTTGCCAGGTCTGATATTTCCTAGATCAGTCCATATCTCTCTCTGAATCTTATTCTTTTCTACTGCTTTTATTTTTCCACTTTTCTCCATGATTCATTCTTTCCTGTCCATGCGATAGGGTGGCCCATTCTGTGTGCCTGGAAAGAACAGCAGCAGCTGAAGCAGCCTCCATCCTATCTTCTAGTCCAGGCAGCCAAGGGCAGAGTGGGAGGCATGAAGAGGCGACAGCTCACGGAAGGACAGAGGCCCCTTCTCCTTCCTCTCCCCACCTCACTTCATGTCCTCAGTGCTACTGAGCTTGTACGAGAGCAGAGCGCAAGATCGTCCTCATCCATCTCAGTCACACGAGTAGAGGATGATTGCATTGGTCTTAATTTTAAGGACACATTAATTAGTTTCCTTTTATTTCATTTATTATGTATAATGGACAAATGAAAGCTGTATGTTTTCAAGGCTATGCAATGAGATGTTTTGATAATAGATACACAGCTGATATAATTAGTACAATCAAGCCAATTGAACTATTCATCATGTCACAGTTTCCATCTGTGCGTGTGTGCGTGCGTGTGTGTGTGTGTGTGTGTGTGTGTGTGTGTTCTGAGAGCACTTAAAATCTATTCTTTTAGTAAACTCCTTGTATCCAATAGGTTATTGTCAGTCATGGTTCCCATGTGGATTTTGAAGGACACATTATTGGCATTTATAAATGTAACCTGAGTCTGGAGATGAAAATAAACCAAAATTTGGATGATGAAGAGATGTGATATGAACTACAACAAGGGTACGAAGGTGAAAGCTGCAGAGATTTGAGTTGAGCACCAAAATGATGTTTTTCTCCTGGTTTGAAATCTAGTGAGGACAATAAACCCAGCAACCACCCAAAAGGGTCTCAGGAGAAATGAGAAATCTTGATAATGGCTTTAGGTTCTGATATCCTTGAGGTTAGTCTGGAGGTAGGCAGTAATGTGTATAGAAGGTGCTATGAAATGAAGAATTACTTGCAGTTGAGGAGAGAGCAGTTTTTAGAGCAGAATCCATTTTTTAGGAGAGAAATCTTCTTTCAAAGAGAGACAGGGTCTTGCTATGTAGTTCTGGCTAATTTTGAACTCTGTAGCCCAGGCTGGGCTGAAACTTGTAGTGATCCTTCTGACTCAGTCCCCTCAGTGCTGAGATTACCTGTATGCATTACTACTACTACTGGGTAGTTGCCAATGTCTGCTCCATAAAATTAAGTGAAAAATGTTTCCTGTTCCTATGAACACTCCATGAAATTTGTTTTTGTTCTTTCTGAGTTTTCTTTTTGTTCTTATATCAGTATAAAACTACATGAATTAAAGGAATAATAATCTTAAGAGCACTCATGAAGCAAGCTGTTATTAAAGCTAAATAGAACATTTCATTCTAGCTTGAATTAAAGATGAAATGACTGCAAAGTAGCTCACAGTGCTGTTCCTATTCATTTCCTGCTTTATTCACAGCTATTTGCCACGTAGAGCTCTACAATTTGAGTGGCTGGGTTCACAGTGATGCTAATTTTTCTAAGCCTTAGAGGACAGGGTGATGAAGAGGCCTGTGGGCCCTCTAGAATAGTAACAGAAAGGGTGAAATAGCAACAGAAACCTGAATAAAGGGAAGTCCCTCTGGGTGACCTATTTCGACTATCACCTTAGCTGATTGAGCTTCCACCTTGGCAGAAGCTCAGAGAGGCTGTGGTGCTGTCTCTAGAGGAATATGGGAAAACTGATGAGGGATCCTTGTTGCTTAGGATTCTCTAGAGCAACAAATCAATAGAGAAATTATCTATGTATGTTTGTAATTGTGTAAGGAGATTTATTAGGTAGATTTCAGGACCAGAGACTTGATCATCCACAGGGCCATCCATGTGCAGAAGACCGAGCACCCATTAGCTCTCAGCCCAAGAAGCTGGAAGTCTGAGAAAAAAAGTGGTTGATGATGCAACCCTAGCCCTTCAGGTATCTTCACAGCAGCTCACTGGTGTGCACCTGTACTGAAGTGCTGAAGAAGCTGGTACCTAATGTCTACAGGTGACCACAGCAGCAAAAGACAAAACTGCTCAAGAAGCTTTGAGATTGGTAGCTCAGGCCAACTTTATCTTTCTTCCCCATTTCCTTCCATTCAGGTTGCCAACCACATTTAAGATCTCTCCCTCAGAAAGTGGGCCGGTCTACACGCCAATGCCAATCATCTCCAGGGACACTCCTGTTGACACACCTGGACGGATGCTCCACTACTCTGCTAGGTATTTCTTAACCCAATTAAATTGATGAGATTAATCATCTCAGAGTCTCCCAAAGACAACTGACCACCTTCCCATTGCGGGGATCATCACGTTTCCGAGCTGGGAAGAGTCTTGAATGTGCTCTACTCTGCTTCCTGTTGTAGCCTTATGGAGCCAGGTCAAGGTAGCCCTTGTGGGGCTGCACAGATCGGGCGAGGTCTGGTCACTCCACTTGCCATCTGTGTGATCTTCTGAAGTTTACTTAAACTTTCTTGGCATTGGTTTCTTCAGCTGTATAAGAGGGAGTATGCTTGCTTTTGGTTTGCCATGACAATCAATGGACATTTGCTCTCTTCTGTCAGATCGGGGTTAGATGATGGGATTATAATAATGCACAAAAAATTACTCTTCCTGCCATCATAGAATTTAGGGGCTCTGGGAAGGGTCTTTAAAAGGCATAGCTATCTTATTATTCTAAAAATGAGTGTATTGTAAAATCCCCAGGTTAAGTAGTATACCTTAGGTTTCAAAATAAACAATGGCAGGACTTTATGTGAAGACTAGAGAACTTTAAATCAAGTTGTCACAGAAGCTGCTGGTGGTATCCAGTGCCTTGGTAGTGAGGCTGGATATTTACATCCATTCTGAGAGATAACTTTTCAACTAAATGCTGCTGTATCTTGGGATCCCTGCACTTGTCTAGCATTGCCAAGTCAGACCTCTATCAGGTCAACTGGGAAAATTTCAAAGCCACAATTTGTTCATTCTACATGGAATCCTTTTCTGCAACATCTGCACAGAGATCAGTAACACAAGCAATAGATTTAGGCTTAAATGAGCGATGACTTGTATGAAACACAGAGCTGGGATTGAGAAGAATGTCCATTTTGTGACACAGTAACTCCCTTTAAAAGGCTCCTGTAGGAAATCCATTTGAGAATTTAATGCCAACAAAAATTTTGCTTTCTTGTTTCTTACTTGGGAGCTTATGTAGAAAATGAGGTTTTCCTTTTTCTTTTTTTTAATGGAACAAGGGATTGAACTCAGGCCCTTATGCTTGCCAGGGAAGCGCTTATTCCACTGAGCCATCTCCCCAGACCCAGGTTTTCTTTTTTCGTTCAAATTGCCAAAAGGTTGGACTCAAAATTTGTCTGAGGTAATATACCAGATTAGATGGTCAAAATTTGCTTTCTCTTTCGGGCAGAGAGTACTAGTATGGGGAAAAACAGGATTATTGAGAGCGATAATGGGGGAAATTGTAAGTAAAGATAATGTGATGATTATTTTGTCATAAACGCCTCTTACCAGGTAATAACTATGAGTTTTCTGTTTGCTGGTGGTGGAATGAAACCTGAAGATCTGTGGTCTTTCAGTTGACCTGGGTCTGATCTCAGAATGAATGCCTTCCAGCCCTTTCCTTTAGTTTCTGTGTACTTGAAAGCATATTAGTTAAACCATACCTCTTAAAATCTTTTGGTACAATATTTCCTACTTATCTAGGTTTGCAAAGTTTAACTGTGACTTTCAGAACACATGTAGTGATGAGGAATCTCTTTGTGATTGGAGCTACATTTACCTGTTTTCTTTACTTTTGAGCACTAAGTTCACACCAGATTTCTACAGAGCAGCATGTTTTGTTGCTCACTACAAAGGGAATAAAAGAAAATAGTGAGACCCAACCCTTCAATAGGAATGTATTTTGACCAAATAGAGATACAGAAGCCGCATAAAATCACCTAGATTTACCTGAGCCCTTCAGCCTGGAACACCATACAGTTACAGGAAGAGCCACAGAACAGCTGAACTCTGGACCACCTGGTTGATGCTATTGTGGCAACCTTAGGCATTTTCTAGTTGAAGGGGTCCCAGGGGCTGTGCTCAGTGCAGTGTACCCGCCGATGCTCACAGATACCTTGCCCTCTTTTTCACCTTGGGGATTCGACTGTGTGATTATCCCTTTTCTGTCTTCTGAGGTTTGTTTTGAGAATGTTCTTCCTAGCTCTCTATCCCTGTGTTCCTAGAGGTATGGCCATGGTGGTAACTGCTCCTCTGCTCCCTGTGACCTCCACGCCTCATCACCAGGCACAACACAGAAGTGCTAATGTCTTCCTCTATCTGTGGGCCCTCTTGCACTTTGCTTGCTTTGCTAACTAATTGGGTGGGTAAGGGAGGCTGCTGGTTATTCCCCTAACATGGTCTCCTTTCCATAGCTCAAGATGGCCTTGTTAGGGATTAACTTTCCTAGTCTATCCTGGGGCAAGGAAGCCTTGTAACTAAATTTTCCCTCATAGAATTCTGGTTGAAGTGTGTGCTCGCTTAGCTGACAAGGCAATGTGCCCTGTACATTGCCTGGAGGACTCTGACCACACTGACCAGGATAGAGTTCTCAGAGTGTGTTCTGCCAACATCTCAAGCATCCTAGGGCCTTTTAGGGAGCTTGGGATGTGAGGTATTTTCATAGCAACAAAAGACACAATTTGTTCTTTTCCACTGTGTTGCAAAATGATGCAGAAGCAGTGTTGGGTAACACTGCTGGCGCCTTAGCATGAATTAAGGCAGTGACATCAGTTTATCTGCCATGGTTGTGCACATGCAGTGAAACTATACCAAAAAAAATGCCAGTTGCAGTGATACCCTTTATGAAGCACTATAAATAATCCATGTAATCCAATTACTGCTATTGAGTCAACGTTAAAAGTGTCTTGTGTAGGCGAAGCATTATGGGCTATCTGGGCAGCCAGAACATGGAGAACAGAATAGTAAGCCCCTGAAGAAGCTGCCAAAATAATGCCCACATCAGTTATACTGTTAAAGGGGGGCTGACAGCTCCCAAGGCATCCTTCATCTTAGGAGTAACATCAGTACCTGCCAAGTGATTGCCGAGGCTCTGAGAACTGCCCTAGGTTCCCATGGCATAGACAAGCTTATTAGAGATGGCTGAGGCAAAACAATTTCTAATGACTCAGTGGTGGCTGGTGGTGGAGTCACTGAGACGTAGCTCTCTAAGTACCTTTTTGATGTCAACCACCCTGCAGCAAAGACTTTAGTGGACATTGCCAAATTTCAAGATTGCTGAGGTTGAGGATGGTGCCACCTCTGCAACACTACTGGCAGCAGAGTTTCTGAAGTAGGTGAAATCCTACGTGGAGGAAGGTTTCCACCCTCAGATCATCCTCCAAGCTTTCTGCACAGCTACACAGTTGGTAGTTAACAAGATCAAGGAGATCGCTGTGACAGTGAAGAAGCAAGATAAAGTGGAGCAGAAGAAGTACCTGGAGCAGTGGGCCATGACGGCTCTGAGCTCCCAGCTGATCTCCCAGCAGAAAGCCTTCATTGGTAAGATGGTGGTTGATGTTGTGATGATGCTAGATGATCTGATGCAGCTTAAGATGATTGGAACCAAGAAGGTACAGAGTAGAGCCCTAGAGGAATCTTGGCTGGTGGCTGTGTTGCATTCAAGAAGACTCTCTTAGGCTGGATTTGAAATGCAACCTAAAAAGTACAATAACCCCATGATTGCCTTATTGAATGTTGAACTTGAGCTGAAAGTTGAGAAAGACAATGCTGAAATCAGAGTCCACACAGTAGGGGATTAGCAGGCAATCACTGATGCTGAGTCGAACATTCTGTATGACAAGTTAGAGAAGATACATAATTCTGGAGCCAAAGTTATTTTGTCCAAATTCCCTACTGGGGATGTGGCCTCCCAGTGCTTCACTGATAGGGGAATGTTCTGTGCTGGCCATGTGTCTGAGGAGGATTTGAAGAGGACAACGACAGCCTGAGGAGGCTCAATAAAGACCAGTGTGAACCCTCTGTCAGTAGATGTGCTGGGCCTCTGCCAGCTGTTGGAAGAGACCCAGATTGGAGGTGAAAGGTACAGTTCTTCACTGGCTGCCCCAAGGCCAAGATTTGCACCTTCATCCTCCATGGGGGAGCTGAGCAGTTCGTGGAGGAGATGGAGTGGTCTCTGCATGACGCCATCATGATTGTCAGGAGGGCCATCAAGCATGACTCAATGGTGGCTGGTGGTGGAGCCATTGAGATGGAGCTCTCTAAGTACCTTTGGGATTACTCAAGGACTATCCCAGGAAATAGCAGCTACTGATAGGGGTATATGCTAAGGCCTTGGAGATTATCACATGCCAGCTGTGTGACAATGCTGGCTTTGATGCCACAAATATCCTGAACAAACTATGGACTCGGCATGCCCAGAGCAGCATGTGGTATGGGGTGGACATCAACAATGAGGACATTGCTGACAGCTTCGGAGCTTTCATGTGGAAGCCAGCTATGGGGTGGATCAATGCCTGGACAGCAGCCTCTGAGGCTGCGTGCCTGATTGTGTCTGTTGATGCGACGACCATCAAGAACCCTCACTCCACTGTGGGTACTCTCCAGCAGCGGGCCAGAGCCAGGCCGCCTCCCTTGAGATCCCACCCCATTACACTGTCTGGCAGCTGGCTGCAGGTGTGCTTGCCCTCCCTGGCTTGGCTCATTGGTATTATGAAAAAGTGGTAGTAATTTGTCTGTTCTGTTCTCACTGGAGGTTATTTAAATAAAACTAAACACTTAGAAAAAAAATCCTGTGTACTGAAACATGGAAAATATGTATATATCCTGATGTACATAAAAATATGCTGTCTCCAGAAATGCACTTGAATAGTTAAATTGCAAGTTAACTATGTGTGTACAATACCATTTTCACTTGATAGAAAGACTGATTGTGTTCATTCAGATATTTTGCACATACATCCTTGGAAATGGTTGAAAATCATTGTTGCCTGAAGGGAGAAAGCTGGCAGCATTTGTTAGCAATGGCAAAATTTGAGTTTTCTAGTGATAATTTGAAGTTTGGAAAATACATGCCTCTTCCCATAACCTGAGAAGCATTCCCAATATTTGTAAATATTGGGAATTTGAGGAGTTTGGTGAGCTTAACAAATATGATTTTTCTGATGTTGTGGATTGCAGCGTCTCAACATTTGGAAGTTCAGCATAATTCAGCAAGCCAGTCTCATCTCAAAAATATCCTTGTGTGAGCTTATGAAATCATCTCAGTAAGAGATGTACTGGAAGTTTAAAATTCTGTGTGATATATTTTGACAAATTTATTTATTTGTATAATCAATACCACTCCAGTGGATTTGAATTTAACAGAGGCTGAAAAGTTTGCTAATATGATTTCAGATCCCACTGGTGACTAATCTTTAATAAATTACCAGCTAAGTGTTAGTGCAGTGGTAAAGAACAGTATCATTCATTATTATCTGAAAGGAAGTGCTCTTCTGTTTCTTAATTGTGTTTGTATGAAGCTGGATTCTGTACATACTTTAAATAAGACAACTTACTACACCAATAATGATAGTAATATATATGCATCTTCTAAGTCTATTTTGTTTTGGTGTTGGTACTGAAGATTCAATGTAGGATCTTTGAACCTAGGATCTTTGTACTAAGCTACATTCCTGACTCACCTGCCTACCTTCTTTCTCTCTGACTGTCTTCTTCTCTCCCTTCTTGCTTCATCTTCCTAGAATGTTGGAATTATAGATACATGTCACCTGACTGGACTTAACTGAAATATTAGAGATTTGCATAAATATCAATTAATGCAAACTATTATGCTATCTTTTTAGAAGTTACATTTATTTTTGTAAAATAAATTACACACTTTAGCAAGCAATAGATTTATCATGACTTAAAAAATCAAATTAAAATTTATCATGAAAAGATGTTGCATATTTGGAGCTGGGCGTGGTGGTGCATGCCTGTAATCCCAAGCACTCTGGGAGACTGAGGGAGGAGGATCAAGAGTTTAAACCCAGCCTGGGCAATTTAGGTACTTAATCAGATCCTGTCTCAAAGTAACAAAAGGTCTGGGGGTGTAGTTCAAGTGCAAATGCCCTGGTTCAATCTTTAGTCACACA